>JAFFZH010013162.1:775-17864 GCA_018420115.1 Euura saliciscinereae
GGAACTATGGCGCGATAGACCTGGACGCCGGGAACTATGGCGCGATATGGACGCCGGGAACTATGGCGCGATAGACCTGGACGCCACGAACTATGGCGCGATAGACCTGGACGTCAGGAACTATGGCGTTAGAAATGGGTAGAACAGCCACTGAAGGTTAGAAAAAGTTGCCGGAAACTATGGCGCGACAGCCACTGGAGGTTCGATTGTATATGTATGTCAGTGGGCCGGCTTAGATTGTGTATCTTAGATTGTATATGTATATGAGTGGGCCGGTGTTTATCGCCTCCTTGGTTACCGGCTCGTGAAATCAACAACCGACCATAGTTACGTGACGAACGTACGAACGAAAAGGACTTTATTATATAGAGAGATAAAGAGATATGTGCACATGTTAATTTTATTTTATTTGAATTTGTTAACAAATTAAAAATTGAAAAGACATTCTTCTCTTTCTGGTTTTCCGGAGTCTCGCTGAAACAGAAAAATATTTGATTGATTATTATCATTGTGATTTACAATAAATAAATTTCGGTTCCTGGCGTCCGGGTCTATCGTGCCATAGTTCCTGTCGTCCAGGTCTGTCCAGGTCTACCGCGCCATCGGTCCGTCCAGGCCTACTGCGCCATAGGTCTGTCCAGCTCTACCGCGCTATAGTTCCCGTCGTCCATGGTCCGTCCAGGTCTACCGCGCCATAGTTCCCGTCGTCCAGGTCCGTCCAGGTCTACCGCGCCGAAGTTTCAATGCGGGTTTTCTGGAGTTACGCTGAAACAGAAAAATATTTGTTTGATTATCAATTTGATTGTGATTTACAATAAATAAAATTTTAGTTTCTGGCGTCCAGGTCTATCGCACCATAGTTCCTGTCGTCCAGGTCTACCGCGCCATAGTTCCTGGCGTCCAGGTCTATCGCGCCATAGTTCCTGTCGTCCAGGTCTACCGCGCCATAGTTCCTGGCGTCCAGGTCTAGCGCGCCATATAAACTAAGTTTCAATACGATCATACCTGGTATCTTGTCCTTCTTGCCATCCTTTGTATTTGTTGCATCCGCGTGTGAGCCCGAGGGATTCACGTCCATTTCTGTTGCGTCCGCGTGTGAGCCCGAGTCCATTTCTGCAATTGTTGCGTCCGCGTGCAGGCCTTCTAAAAGAATAGATATGAGAATAAGATGCTCGAATAGATGTGAGAATAAGATGTATGAGACTCACTTTCGTGGGCTCCTCTATTCTGTGATGATTTGAACCATTCACAATAACACGATTCACTTATTTATCACCAAGGCAATTTTTATACACACGCTTAAATTTGCGTGTCAGAAATCATTGCCTAGATACTGACAGTTACAGTGACGAAAATAATATACGAAAAGCCCTAGTTACCGACGTAGTTACGACGACGAAACGACGAAACGAAAATAACAGCCCAAGACTTTTTTTTATATATAGATAGATTTTGAAAATATATTTTTTTTTAGTGGTACAGATAATAATATTACTGATGAATGATCGTGGTTGCTGTTTGTGCAAACGGCGCACGATCATGTATCTGAAACTCTGTTAACCGTTGGCATAGTATAGTTTTTGAAAACCGGATCCTGAAATTCAGCTTCCCCACTTTACTGCCATTTTTCTCAAAATCGAGTTAACGCACAAACCAAATCGAGTTAAATTCTTCGTATTCTAGGCACACACAAACGATCTAACGAAGTTCCAGACGATTATCTTGACTTCGGATGTTCACTTATTGAACCTACAGTTTTGCACCGAATTTGTGACGTTGAAACACGTTCCTATAAATGTAACAACTGTAGTGTACAAACCGCTCAAAAACGCAGCTCCTACAACCTGGAAGACAAGACTCATTCAGAAACCAACCGCAGGAGCCTAAAAGACCTTGAGATTACATTTGAAAAAGCTTTAGCATTCCATTTTGAAACCGCCAATTTGATAACTCAAGAGTTGAGCGAGGATCAAAAAGAAGTACCACTTCTCAAATAAACAATTTCTAACTCAACTAACTTGAAATATTTGTAACCCATCCATTTCAACAGGGGTCGGAGAATCTACGCTGCAGATTCGAAAAAACATGGCAGGAGAAGGGGATCTATGGACATTTCTGAATGAGCCATTTTCTGTTAACAATCACGTAACCCAGACATTGGCTCCTCTCCAAAGTAACGTAATGATGCCCCCCCGTCCCCAACCTGCAGTATTGGGTTACGTGGAATATAGATAACTCCTTTCAACGGGACACAAAGCCAGATCAGATCATTGGCTCCAATGACGTGCTACGGACTCAACACTTGCTGCTCGAAACAATCGTCCTATATGGAAATTTAATACTTCCACAGGGTTCAATGTGTTCCTAGAAAATGCCGAATTACGCCTTTTGAAAAAATTCAACAGCCGGAAGCGATTTTCTAGCACAGGCCTGACGTCTTCACGATAGGCATTTGGACGCCAGATGTGGCTGTGCGGGTCCTGCTCTCACAAAATAACGTTGCCTAAAAGTTGTGGCATTGCTTGAGCTCGGGTATAACAGACCTGCTGGCCAAGCCTCTCATACCCGGGGTCTTCTGCTCTAGCTTGAGCTCCTTGATTCATAACAGCCTTATGAGCCACTCTGACAAAATGAAACAAACACTACCCCACGTATGCCTAACACACAATACAGATAGTTTGTAATCGAATTTTTTTAACATATTATGGAAACTTTCGAAGAAGTGAAAGGAACACATGTGCAGAATTTGATTGAATCATAAATATTTCGAACGTATAAAAACCTTAGAGGGAGATCTCGGCCCAGGATGAAATTTGGACTGGAAATTCCAAATTCCAAATAGAATACTTTGGAATTTTGCTTTACAAAACAGTCGATACTTGTTTGGAAGTTTCGAACTTTTTCGAAAATTTGAGGATCAAACATTGGTCGACATGGATTGCACATACGTGTATCCACTTCTATGTGGGTGACAGTCGAACGTTATACGGATTTGGCTGGAATCGGCACAGAATCAAGAAACGACGTATCCGCCCAACATACGACCTTTTGCATTCACATTTATCGATCTCGTAACTTCATTTGATCTATACGTTTTGACCAGTTTTAAAGCAAATGGCGTGAAAAAAAATTATATGACCTTTTGCCACCAAAATCGCGTTCCTGGCGCTTACGACCCTCTGTCATTACACATGCGATTTATGTACCGACCGCTTGACATTACAGAAATATCCAAGGAAAAATCAATGCATAATGTGACAAGAATTAAGGGGCGTTCACAAGTAAATATGGAATTTGGATTCCAGAAATCCAAGTTTCCATGAAAATAGGTGCTTCTCATAATAATTTAAATTTCAGAAACCATCCGAATAGTAACAATATGTTTACCAACTGTCAAACTCGATTGAAAATTATTAATTTCCCGCTACAACGAGCGGGAACGTAGACGGATCGTGCTTCGTTGTGATATTGTTGCTTCTACTGTTGGTTACTGTTGATCGGCTGCACGCGCAGCTGGTCTTGTCTCACAAACGCAGACGCGCTGTGACGTCATGCGCAAGCATTTCAAACTTCTCGTTGACACAGCGCAGATTTGAAATGCCGCCTTTTGTAAGTTATTATTTGTGGAAACTAGGTGTAAACAATCGTGCATAGAAGGTTTTCCATCAACCTAACGTCCAATCACCCGGAAAAATATATATATATTTTTTTTTAATCATGCAACTTTACTGTTGCCAATCCTAAATTTTTTTTCACGAACATTCACATCTCAGTACTGGATCGAGATTTCTTTTATACTTCCGAGTGCGATTATAGACTATATTTTAGCAAAATACAACCTCTGGAATCGGCTGACGTGCACGATAGCCTTATTCACCTTCCACAACGGGTTATTTCTTGAGTTGTCCAACAGCTTCGATAAACAGATAAAAGATAGAAAGAAAGGAAGAGATATCAAGTCTTGTTAGTTTGAAATACTGTCATATGTTTTATTTCTCTTCAGATCCTAAGCTTTTGGTGCAGTAATCTTCAGGTATGCCTTTACATCTAGTTGTCAAATTTTATGCACGAAACCGTAAATCGGTCGATTTTTGGTCTCTGCGCAGAGACAAGTTAGCCGGAAATGTAAATGCATACCTGAACATTACTCTACCACTTTAACACTAAATAATACATTATTCATATCCCGATTTATACACCATTTCGAGACACTCATTTGCTTTCTTTAGATAGTATACTGTTATCAAAAGATCCATGCAGATGGGAAATGAAATTATGAAATATAAAATGCGGCTTGTATTTGTAATCTCTTATAGTCAGTCGATGCCTTATTGTCACATTTGTGTTACTCAAAAGATATACATAAATATCGCTACCTAATTAAAAAAATGTGGGGTAAAGTAGGGAGATATGTACATACCACATTTCGTGTATGTCAATCAAGGGTCCGCTAATTGGGATATGTGTGTGCTTTACCTATAAATACAGTAGATGGCAATCGATGTTGTCATCAATTTTGGATGGAGAAGATCGTTCTTCGCGAATATCAGGTGACGTGTATGAGATTTACACGTGAATATATACTATAGACATAGTAGAAAAAATGCATCGCACGATTTTTTGACAATTTGTGTTTTCGAACAGTATCTTATCTATGGTATACGTCTGTTCGAAGGATGCTAGAAAATCCCATTTTTCTGTAGTGTCCATTTTTGTGAAAATGGTTAATTCCATTTAAAAAGGGCTACACCTCTCCCTACTCGACCCTGTTCGATCACAATAGTTCCGACCGAACTTTGCAGGGTCATTACCACCGCGTTAAATAACGATAAATTGCTCAATCACTCTGACGAATTTAAATTTTCTAAATTGTTAAAGTATAGTAACAATACGGTGTTCAACTAAAATCCTAGCTCGTCGACTAATGAGCTTTGAATTAAAAATAATAATTCAAGGACTCTACAAGTTTGCGATATTATCCACTAGGAGAGCCAAAGTCCTACCCAGAGCACTTGTGGTCACCCTGTGTACAATTTTTTTTTGTTTGGTCCTAAAATTCATCCATGTAAGATATGTGCACACGATGACGCGTTATCACCAATTTTTGAAAGACAACTAAACCCCCTTATAAATATATTATTTCTTCCATTTAATAACAATTTATCCAACCGTTTATTCTTGTAATTTTAATATTTGCGTTATCCTTTCAACACTTCTGTTTACAAATTGTTGGCGCGAATGGCATTCATTGGCATTATTATACAATCCGTAACCGAGGAATGTCATTGAAATTAATGGTTAAGGTACATAAATAGAGGTAAATTGCAAATCAAAAGATCTACTGAGCAAATTCATCGTAATATAAACGAACTAAATATCTTTTTACAATTATCTTCTAAAAATAGAACAAAATACAGTTCATGTTAATTAGGTAATAATTAATTAAATGATGTATAACCAACTCGTTGTCTTTTACAAGTCTACAGCACTATTGTCGTCCTTAAACGAATGTAAAAAAGTGACCACATGAATTCTGTACGTGGCAATAAATAAAATGGAATTTGTGTAACATAATTTACATTATGCAGGCGAAGATTAGTTGAACATAATGCAAGCATGTCCGCTTGCACGCAATATACAGATTCAGCAGCAAGCGCGGAAAGATGCGTCGAGCCGTCGACCAAATTGATTATAGCACTGTGTACATTAATGTAACATCCTCCACTTTATAATTTTAAATTTTGTATTCGGTATTGCATTTTCAATTCATTATGCATATTTCACATTTAAAAATATTCATCAAGACCTCACGTACACGTATATATATGCTGGGTCAACCGTGGTATAATATATTATTCTGTAAAGAGAGTTTACCTTACGAGAGTACCCTTATGTTATAATAAAACTTATTTGTAACTAAAGTGTCTAGATAAACGTTCGCAGATAAGTCTGCAGTTATTATCGTCAACTCCCCTAAATGTAAATCTTGTAAACGTGAACGAGAACAAACAAACAAAAATGCTTGAATACACGTAAGACCATTCGAATGGATGATATTATTGTTCATAGTTTAGATAATCATTATTGCAATGGTTTACGTAGGTTTGGCACCCAATTTCAATGTGGCTGAACGTTGTACTTGGGCACCATTTCGTGTTACCGTTGCTATCTCATTGTCTATTGAGTTCCAGACTTTCTTCTTATTTCAGCGGAGGCCATTAAACCTGAGCGGGTTTCGATTTGCCGACTACCAGCATTATCTTCTGCAGGAATCTTGTTGCATTTACTGAAACAATTTTTAATCACACGTTACCACAAGTGTAAAGAAAATCATTCACAATACAGTGTAAGTAAGCTTGAATATTTCTTCCTGGTGATTCCAGGTCGACTTACATTTAGGAAGCTAGATTTGCCAAATTAATTTTTAGCAAACTGACCTTGACCCCTCGGGAATTTTCTTAAGGCCAATAAACGAATATTTTAAATCAAGACCTTGGGCACTATTTTTGAGTGCGTATAGCTTTGTCAGTGTGCTGTGGTGCGTGTATCATGATTGATCATGCAAAATCAAAATACATTAGGAAGGGAAAGAAGAATCATAGATTCGCATACAGCAGATTCTGGCAATCCGCATTCAGTGCGCATTATTTTCACAAGCCTTGCGCGTTGGACTATAACAAAACTTTTCCAATACAGGTACCACCATGAAAATGGAAACGCATGCAAAAATAGGTCGTAGCGCAATCAGCGCATGCGTCTGACATCAGTGAAAGGATTGAGTAATAATAAAAAATTATGTATTGTGTATTATGAACCTTCATTTTTGGTCGGACAACCATCATCAGCTTCTGCATACTTTGCGTGAGGGATCCTATGAAAAAAAGTGAAGAATCATAAAATAAAGTAAATTCAAATCATAAGACTATAATTTGTGTCCGGTCCGGCATACTAAAGTGTATGGATGTAATCCAACATGTGTGAATCTCAAACCGATAAAAGTATCAAGTGAATAGTGTTATCATGGAGTTATACAATCATGACAAATTATTTCCATATGTGACTGGTTTTTATACATGTTCTTTTGTAGGTATATTAGCAGGTATATCTGCTTGTGCAACCTATTTAGTGCAACTGATATAGTTCCATTGATGAAAGTTTGTCTTTCACTACTCACCTACTCCCTTCTGGAAGAACTTGGGCTTGTTTCTCCAAGCGATGAATGCAAAGTAAACGGGAACTGAGGAAAGGATCATCAGGCAGCCATATCCTGAAAACACAATGAAACGTTCCTACATTGTTCATGAAACCTATGAAATCTAAGAAAAATGTTATAAGAGGATGCTCTAGATCTCTAGTCCAAATCTGTAAATTCTGGCGTCAATGTCATCGACCATTCTACATCATCAACTTAACAATAACATCAAAAGATTGTGGACTTTTTTAGCCGTGTTACTGCATTTCCTGTCGAAAACAACAGGTCAGAATGTAGTTTTAACAGAACATGTTATTGCCCACAGCTTGTGAATTGCGAATTCCCTGTAACATCTCGAATTTAGCAGGATGAATGTGTTGAATTGTGTTTCCCTTTTTCAAATGCTAAAATGACATAGATTACTTTTTAAAATAACCGAAAGTGTAGCACTTAACAATTATATAATATGTCAATTATCTGAAATTGAACATGTAATTTTTGTGTAATACACATTACTTTCCCTGCTTATTTTGAAAGTAGGAATCATCAACTGCTTCGACATTAGTTATATGAATAAGAATCAAGCTCGACAAATTTCTTATCTCAACTGACCATAATGGGTGAATTATTATCATATCGTTGCCTGATAAAAATGTATTATAATTAACCACATCCGCGACATTGGACCCCTGATTTGTTGCCGCACACGTTGGGCGTATGGCGGATACACGTTTCACGTCAGCTTTACACTCTCCGAGAGAGTTGACCGAGAAATATTCTGATATCAAACATAGTGGCACTCGCCGTAAGCGGTGCTTCGAATTTAGAATTTCAAGGCTAGGCGCACTAATCATCCTTAGACCCTGAGAATAATTCTCACCTGTCTCCACCGGCTGTGCATACATGGGAACCAGGGTGACGAAAAGCGTCGCGATTATGTACACGATGGGAAATATCAAGTTGACCTTTATCGGTCTCGGGAGATTGGGCTGGGCCCACCTGAGCCAAGGCAAGCAGAGCACCGACACGCCTATACTTAGCTGAAACAAATACAGGTAATTAAGGTAATTATAGGAAAACTGTTGAAACAGTATCAGACTGTGAACTCTGTCATTCATATCCCATATTATTATATTACTGTTATAACAGTTATTACAATACTTTACTTCGGTCCGATTAAAAATTTGACCGTTTGAAAGCTAAAGTGGCTGTTTATATTGAAATTGAATTATATTTACCCAGGTGGCGAATCCGACGTAATTAATGAGAGCATTGATGTCAGAGGAAAAGAGGTACAACATCGACAATAGTGCCTAGAATGTATAAAATCCAAGGTTAGAATTATTTTCTTATGAATACCACAAACTCCGACTAGAATACATCCTCCGATATCCATGATCCACGCTTGCAAGCAAGAACCTACTTTCCTCCCTTGAGCACAATATACTATTTGTTTAAATTTTTTTTCGCTCACGATCGGCTGGGTCTCAAAAATTCAAGTTTTTGGATGTCGAACTCTGTGATTTGTTTCAAGCAGACTGGAGGATGTATTCTTGTCGAAATTTGTGACATTCATAATAAGAGACATTCAAAAATTTCGAATCAAATCATGTGCGATAATTGCCCCTACTAAAAATGTCTGATAGGGGAATACGGTCGTGTCAGATTTTGAATATGGCTTTTAAACCCGTATTATATCTGGACCTATTCGAAAACCTATCAGAAAGTCCATTCTGAAAGGTCCTCGGATAGGTCCAGATATAATACGGGTTCAAAAGTCATATTAAAAATCTGACACGACCGTATATTCCCGTGTCAGACATTTTTAGTAGATGCTGAAATACCTCATATGTATTAAATGTTTTGTAATCGCTAGAGATTTTACCATGCAAAGAACTGCCGGAGTCGGAGTGAGCCTGGAGATTTGAATCATCGTTAAAATTTCTGGCATCTGACCTTCGCAGGCCCCAGCGTGGAACAATCTGGAGGAAGTCAGTAGAATACCATTGACTGCTCCGAAAGTGGACAGAGCCACGAACACGGGAATGGTCCAAGCCATAGCACCAAACAGCCGATTGGCGAACGTCTGAAAGTGATAGATAAAATATTACCGTAATTTAGGTCCAAGAAAAAAAATCGTTACATTCTATTTAGTGATATTATCCGACTAGGCGAACCGGAATAATTAATTGGTCCTTACTAAGGGAAGATTCTTCCTCTATTAGAGCGTGCAAACCTTAGAAAGACTGGAAAAAATAATAAATATACAGATAATTGATTTGTTTCGCCTAGTCCGATAGATTAACTAAATCGAGTCTACCAAAACGAAAAATAGTTGCTTTGGTTTACTTACCACCGCTACAGCTTCACTGCCAAGTACTTCGACAGGACTGAGTGTTGTGTAAAAAGCAACGTTTGCCAACACATAGACGACTGTCACTAGTGTACAGGAAATTCCAATTGCCCTAGGTAAATTCCTGTACAGAAAAAGATATTGTTGGAATAGTAGTTGAGAACTGTTTCATTAGAAGAAATTAACAATCAATTAGAGATTATACTGAAATTGTACTACCGTAATTGGAGTCATGGATGGAAGATACGTTCAAGCTCTATGTACTCTATAAGTATTATAATTGTGAGATGCTTTGTTCACGCGGAATTTAGGTCTATATTGAAAATAAAAGCCTCAATCAGATAATCGCGGTATGAAATTCGGAAAAATCGCTGATCTAAAGTTCATGATCGAGTTTCTTTCTTCCGGCTACTGCCTGAAAGTGGTACAGTGGCCAAGCTTTCAAGGATTTGTAGGATACTGTTATCACTAAAATAGTTGATTTCTCTTTATCAAGAATTGCTGCCTCACATGTTTCCAAATTTCATATAGACATAAAATGTTCATTTCCAGACGGCATCGAATGTTGGAAAATATGGCAGCAACATCTCTGCAATATTTTAATATTGCTGAGAAATTTCGGCAATATTTCCCGATATTTGATGTTCTTTGGGTCGTATATATCATAATTTCGTCCATCGGGTGAACAAAGAGACACATCTTTCACAGAAACCGGCCCAAACTGTTAGACGTTGTGACGAAACAATCTATCTTCAAAACTGACCATATATAGTTTGATTGCCGAAGGTTGACCTATGCAGCTTTCCAACGTTTTTTCTCATTTTTTCCATCCATGCCTTCAATCAGCACGACACAGTCACCATCTAAAAATATTAGGGTAAATAATCAGAAGCTTGACCACAAAGGCGTGGGAAATGATATCAGGGCTTAGTCAATTGTAAGACCTACACGACCCTACCTCAGTTCGACTTGATTCTTGGAACACCTCGTCTACTACTAAAAATTATGAAGTCATCGTCAGCCAAGAACATTAAGACCTTTCAATCTCGTTTACAGGATAAACACGATTGACAACCGTAATTCTTCAGCTAATCGTCTCATATTTGAAGGGTGGCACGGCAAATCGGTGTAAGTGCCAAAAAATCGAAAACACGTTTTTTTGTTTGTAAAATTTTCTAAAATCCGTACGCACGTCCTTGCAAAACGATATAGCTGACAAAAATTTATTCGCGATGATGTAAAAAGTTGGCACGGCAAAACGGTGTAAGTGCCATCTGCACCATCTCACAGTGTATGTAACAGATTTTTTTTTCAACCAAAATCAATATTCTGAACGCGTAATATTATTTTCTTCAATCTTAGTTATTATCAGAATCAGATTTACCGAAAGTATTTCATAATTTATAATCGTGAGATTCAAAAAACTAAAAAATATGAATTACCGAGTGAATTACAGTTGATGATCTTCAAATGAAAAAGATTAAGCCCACATTGGAATTTAAATATGATAATATTCACTTACGAACAAAAAAAAATGTAATTCATATAGTGGTATTCAATTTTTGAATTATGTGTTTATTTCGTTGGATGAGTATGATATTGGTTCAGAAGGGAAGTTTTTTTCGCGGTGTCCGTTGTTTCTTTCTCTGAGCTGACGTTTTTTTGGAGATGTTTGATGAAAAACATCTAATATCGATGAATCGGACTAGTGTTCGTACTGTTCTACTATCTTTTCCATCGAAATTTCACGATATTGTTGAAAATTATGTTCACTTTGGCACTTATTACACCGTTTCCGATCCCTCCCTCATCCGCCATTTTGCCCCGTAATATTTGAACATTGATACGAATTTGGAAATCTATAACCGAATCTTGTTCATTAAGGTTCAAGCTTCCGATTCATATTTTTTGCATAATTCTAGCATCGTAATTGCGTTCTAAATCAGTATCCAAAGTGAAAAGAAAAGTTGGCACGAAACGTGGCACTTACACTGGCACGAAAAAAATCGACTTTCGCGAACCATTTTCTCGAAGACAAATGGCTGTATTGAATCGGTTCTTGCGCCATTTCAAAGGGCTCGAAAAACTCTACAAAGTAATTTCTCAGATTAAAAAAAAAATCAGTTCGTAGAATTTTGGGACAGTTTTTTTGCTCTCCTGAAAAATCATTATGATGGCACTTACACCGTTTTGCTGTGCCACCCTTCATTTTTCACTATTTTTAATGGTAATTTATGGGTACGATTGTAAAACAGAGAAACGAAGTTAAAAACTTCCGGATATTTGGAATAAAGTGCACTTTTCGATTTTCTACAAACGGCCTTCCATTCCGTTTATCTTGTTGCGGCTTACGTTACGCAGAGTAAAATGCGTACCTGACGGGGTCTTTCAATTCTTCAATGATGAAGTTGAGATAATTCCATCCGTTGTAAGCAAAGAGTCCGGAGTAGAAACTCAACGCTATCGATGTCACTTCCGTTTTAGTACCATCGAAAGTAAAGTACTGCGTGTGTCCTGAAACGATAGTGGTTCTTGTCACTTGAATCATTTAATCATATTTTATTGAATAACTGAGAACTTGCCATTCGCCCAATATGTCCTGCTGATATGAAAATTTCAAACCCTTATAGTGCTAGACGTGCACTAGGTCGAGTAAAAACTACTCCTACGCGATTATGAATCTTCGCCAATATGTTTATTTGTAATTGCGCCGTTCTATGTGAAAAATGATTGTGAATTTACTACACATTTACATGAAAGTCTTGTAAAATTACAAATTTAGTGTAGCAAAGTGAATCGCTATGCATGTTCATTGAATTTATGAACAAATTTTTAATATTACTATACATTGATCACAAAAATACTAAATTGTGTGTGAATTTTACAAAATTGTGTAGTAAATTCGTCGTATTTGTAAATTAATTCTACTAAAATGTAAAGTGATTTCATGACTCCTGTATGTGAATAAAACTTCCAACACATTGTTGGAAGTTTACAAAAAACATTTTTTACAATGATAAGTGAGCTTGAACTCCGAGGAGACACTAGACTGCTTCCCCGGCCCTATTTGTTGTCGCTTGATACGTTTTACGCAGCAGATTCTTAACAGCAAGTGATAAAAGTAGCCTTGTTTTTTTCAGTGTTGGGAAATCTTTCGCTCCTACTTCTGTCAGCCGTATAAACAGAATGCATTACGAGATTCTCTGTACTATTGTTTTTCTACATTGCATCGCATTGCCGGGCATAATTACGCGCAAATGCTTCGTATTCCACGTTCCATTATCCTTTAATCAGCGTTCAGTAATACATTTAACGATGTGATCGAGAGGAATAGTGTTGAACTTAATACATGTAATTTATTAATTACGGTTTGTCTGCAATTGGTCGTAGACTGAACATTGACGTGCGTTCTCACGTGGAAATCTAGCTAGGAGCTCCGACTAAGGAACCATTTAGGTAGTTGATTGGTCCAATTTCACGATTCTTTTCATGCGACCAGTGCGTACTAAGCATATACATATTTAACCACCTTTTTGATTGGGCAAATTGGTTCGTCCGGCAAGAGGCCCGGACAGAAGAAGAGGCCTCGTCTGCTCTTGCCCATCCTGTCCGGTCTCGTGGTGTTCATGAGCGTAGGAGGTCCTTTGACATACAATCGCTACTTTACGAGCTTACCGTTTGAAGATTACACCGCGTGAGAATAAAAAAAAAACTATGACACACCTCGAAAGAGCGTATATCAGAAATCGGAACAACAGAAAACAAAAAAAAAGGAAAATCAAAAAGTTACATTATTTTGCCTACGTGTTTTTCGCAATTTCAATTATCGACAGGGGCTGTAATTGGTGGTGAAAGGTATGATTGCCGAACGCCTTGCGCAAGTCAATAGTGCGGGCAGAAAAAATGAAAGCTATAAACAATAATAATTACAGCTCTGTTAGACCGTCGAAGCTATTTTTTATAGATTGTTTTATTTTTTTATAGATTGTTTTTTCAAATATTAAAATCTGTTCCAGTTTGAACGGTGAAACCACAATCAGATGTTCTCATTAGGTCCTTTGCATCTCCGAATATTACTGCGGGGAAAACATATGTAGCCTGCATGGATGCCACGCTTTGTCAAGCCACAGCCAAGACCCGATCCCAATCGCAATGTTACCTACTTGAAGCCCACACTACACTCGTAGAACGGTAAATTTATCAAACCCTGACTTGAAAATGGACGAAAACTAAGCATTCTTTATGAATCTGTATACGTCTGAGAATCTTCTGATCTTTATCCAGTAAGCATGTATGTGAAGATATGACCATTCTTCAACTAGTTACCATTTATACTTTGATCTGAGTTTTTCGTGTGCTTTCGGTAGAAGTATACGTATAGTGTAATTATTCACTCACGATTGCTATTCTTGAAACCTGCATACAATACGGACTCAACGATTGAGGTCTATAATATTGTCAGAAGTGTCTCGACGGTGAAATAGCTGCAAAAGTCTCTCTGACTATATTATCAGCTTACACTAAGCATGCCCAGTGACCAAAACCCCGACACAAGCTGGTGTACTTAACCGATTGTGATTGAATAATCTTGTTTGAGTCGTTTTACGATGTGGTTTTCACTGTGGGTACTGAACTCTCTTCGATTAACCCGGGAGGATATAATAGACCGTTGAGTCTCTCGCGCGTAAAAAAAAAATTTTTTTTAATGTACTTGGCTCGAGACTCTACCGAGTCTCTTGATAATGAAGTCATTTCAAAGTACTGGATAATCGGGTGCCGTCTACACTTTCGAGCAGTCATGTAGGACCGATGATCTATACATTATTTTTTAAGCAATTAATTTTCAGCGGTCAAAATAGCTTGTTAGCGTACGAATGAAGAATCGCCGGTACTTTCAATGCTTCAGATATTTAAAAAATCAATGTCTGAGGATAGATATAATTGTTGTGTTCAGAAAAAAGAGACGGAGGGAATTTGATAAATTACCATTGCATAGCTGCCAGAATCCAGCGAGGATAATCACGAATAATGCCAATAGCTTCGCGTAGGTGAAGACGTCCTGCACCCTTGTTGCCCATTTGACATCCCAGCAGTTGATGAAGGCCAGAATACCTGGAGCGTACATGAATTCGTATTTATTCGAACAAGGTGACATAAAACCTAAATGGAATATAGGAAATGAGAAATTCATAGTTTCCATTGCGAAAGTAAGGGGCCATTCAACAAATACGTTCGCTTTTGGGGGGGAGGGGGTCAAGGTTCGTGTGGCGTTACAAGGCCAGGGGGGGGGGGGGGGGGGGGGGGGGGGGGTCGGCAAAATGTGACGTTCGGTTTTTGCATAAAGAGTTCGTGTTTCGGTTCAAGAATTTCGTAAATTATGAAAGAATGTTGAGCGATAAAACCTTCCATTTACTCAACGAATGAAAAAAAGAGCGAACCCGCACTATGTTCGGGATCTTTCTGTATAAAATACGCAATGATATTCAGATTTTGTATTTTTGATACCTCAAACATGTTTCATTATGGACAATCTTGGAAATAGTTTGAATTAGATGGATGAATAGACAAAAAAGGGCTGGGGGGGTCGAGATTTGTGACGTATTATTTTGGGGGAGTCTACTGAAACGAACCATTGTTACACGGGGGGGGTCTAAAATTGTCCAAAAAAGCGAACGTATTTGTTGAATGGCCCCTAAGATTCTTAAACATTATATCACGTTTGCTTAAAAACTGTGTAGGTGCAGGAAATACTGACAAGTCGTTTTATGGTGGGATAGTCAAACGTATGGTACTAACCGAACGCAATTATTCCTCTCTCTTTTTTATCCTGCCTCAAAGCCCCCAACCGCTGTTGGTTGCGACAAATGTACTTTTTAATCGGCGGGTATTCAAGGTTTCCGACTGACTCACGATGGACGCCTTGATAGCAGTACAGTCATGTTATGATTATGATTAGAAATGGCCGGAACATTTTGTAACACTGATCTATAGTAGGATAACAGAATTCCTGGACTAAGGTGAAAGTACACCGAATTATTACATAGTACCGAGTCAGCGCTCGATTATATTGTACCGCAAAAACCTTGCCATTTTTTTTCTCACGTTCGATCGTACCAAGCCGCTGCCCTAAATATTTCCAGATACGTCATATCGCGGTTTTTACACAGAATTACGAAATAGCTCTGCAACGAAAATGGCGAATTCGCAGGGAAGCAGCATTCACGATTGAATTTGAGGTTCGATGATGATTGTGTAGCCACAGATGGTCAGAGAAGGACGTAGCATTTGCTCTAGTCTACGTGGTTATTTTCTAATTCAATCGTAATTGACGCGTTCCCCTAAAAAAAAGCACGTATTCGTAGTGAAATATTCATAATTCATAACATACCTACAGCGGATAAACTATTTTCTCATTTTATACATTCACTGCTCTAATTGAGGATTGAAGGAGTCCATTGAATCTGGAAGGCGTCTTGATTGTGTACAGGTTTTAATGTGGGTACGACAGTAATTGATAAAATCGACAAAAGTTTTGCTATTCCAGTTCGTTTCGCCACGATTACATCTACAACCATTATTAATACCCGTTCGCCTTGACATTGAAAGTCGGCTATAAAGTCAAGCCGTTTTTCTAGTTTCGCTTGGAGGCTCGACTGTGAATTAATTTACACACCCTTCTTCGCGATTGGCTAAACGCCTACTGGAGTTACTTAATGCCGAAGACCCACAGATAACCTATACTATACTATATATTCTTTAAAAATCACAGATTCCACTGGCCCCAAATCGGGCATATTTTAGTATAATTTTTTTCACCACACCTGCACGGAAAGTACGACTTTCGGCCCGCTGCGTGAACGGGAAGTCGTGCTTTCCGATGCAGGGGGTGGTGAAAAAGAGTATACTACCCACGGGAGTGAAAAAGGCCATCCCAAACTGCGTTCTTGCCTTCGGCTCGAGTGTCGATCTCACATGCAGTTTGGAATAGCCTACTTTTCCTCCCTAGGTGTGTAATGTACTATATGTCGCGCGTTTGAGAAACTGAGAAGATTCCACTTTGATATTTACTAATCAAAGATTCAGACGCGTTATCCAAGAACTTTGTTCAATTTGTAGGAGATGTTTATTCGTTATAAATTATGTATAAGCCCCTCTCTATGTATAAGCCCCCTCCCAATAGAGCCGGTTCCCCTATTTCTCGCTCGCAGCGTTCCCCCATTCTACCTTGTAACCTGAGCTCGAGAAAGAGACGAAAGACGATCAGTCGTGCGACTAGCGAAGATGGCAAAGTGGGGGTACCTCAGTTCCTGGAAAAACTCTTCCCCTTGGGGGCCTGGGCGACCCTATAGAAAAGTTGAACTGTATAACTGGACAACAAAAAATATTTCTTCAAAAATACCTACCAACAAAAATTCGACTTCAACAAAACTCGACCTTCAAAAATGTTTTCTAAAAAAAGAATTGATATCAGATACAACTGCCAAGCACAACACATGAAAATTAAATTAGAGTAAACGGCATTGTGCTCGTTCGCTCGCTACGCT
>JAFFZH010013165.1:0-27348 GCA_018420115.1 Euura saliciscinereae
AATTATGATGTTTTTGTTTTGTTTTCCGTTGTTTATGTTATTAAGACCCCACCATGTAGACGCAAAACTTGCCATTTTTATGACTGTTATCTCCTTCACACGCGACACACCTGATAGAGGCGAGTTTCGAGTACGCAACAGGAACGCAAACCAAAATCGAAAAATGGCCATAGCTTTGTATGGGTACATTTCCGGACATGGGTTCCAATATTCAAAATCCTTTTTTTTGGGTCCTCTACCCACCCTGTAATTCTTGCCAAAGTTATGATGAACACCCTGTAGAACGTTGTCAGCATTATATGTTCGTATTCACTGGTGTATTAGAGAAGAACTATCGAAGATAAGAGAAAAATGTATTGAACCTTTGTTGTAGAGAATTCAGTAAGCTTTATTTTTTACAATAACTTCCGTAACGATAGGATCAATGGTTGTCGAGATATGATGGAAATACTGAATTCGAGCACCTCTGATTCGATATGACGGATCGATCCGGCCAATTAGAGCTCAGGACTTTTAGTCCGTTCAATATAAGGCCAAGATGAAGATCTCTACCAATTTATAAATCTTCACTAAACAATTTTCTTATTCGCTGTATCTTCATCTAATTTTAATGGACGAAATGGTTCAGTTTGAGATTCCAAATCAAATATACATTGTTTTTCTGTTTCAGATCGTGGAGTTAAGTGTGACCGCTTTTGAGCTCTCTTGATACGTAAAATTTTGTACTGACACATTTGAGAAACAAAAAATTGTTCATTAAAAATTTGTGGAATGACTTCATCCGGCATAATGAGTTTGATTGCAAAAGTCTAGGCGACTGTGGCTGAACTGAACAGAGTGTATTCGATCGAAGGATAAGAATGCAAAAAATAAAACAGTGATTCACAAATCTACAGATCTGCTAACAATCTTGTTTCGATTTCTTTTACCGGAACTGATCAAAAGCGTACTTTGATAGAGGAGCAAAAAAAACGTGACTAAAAACAGTTGAAATAAAAAACTGAATCGAAAAAAACAGCAATAAAATAACAGCAACAATTTGTTCTACAGCAAATAGCGAAACCATATTATAAATTGTCGACCTCCGCGCGTCGCAGATTGTAGAACCTATAGCTGCAGGACAAAGGCTTCACGGTAGAAAGGAGACTCGTTCATATCCGCGGTATGGAGAATACACTGCAGGGTATAAAACCACCACCTGTAGCTGTTCTCTCTGAATTTTTGCACAGTTTTTTTTGTTCACTCTTCTCTTTTTCTCAGATGACCTTGATAAATGTGTACATAGCTTCATTTTTATTCTATTTATTTATATCAACCATGTGAATTGATATGATTATTATTATTAATATTATTATTATCAAGAGAGTGTGACTTAATTGTCTGTTTGAATTTGCGTGTGAAGAATGAATGAAAATATGAGAATAGCGTGAATCTGGTGAATCTAGTTTCACAAGTGATCGCGCGCATGAGAGGTTGCGTGGCGGAAATGAATCAGCAATTAATCAATGAAATCAGATGCACGCGAATGGAGTGAGAGAGGGATGGTGTATACATACATACATACACGTACGGAATCCACGTGTAATTTTAGCCGTCCCGACGCGACGCGACGCCCACGATTCACCCATTTCACCCACCACCCACGCTTCCATCGATCTTGGCGCCAGTAATTTTCAACCCTTCTCATCACGCGTAATTACACGCGCGAATTTCAACCGGTTAAATGACACCCCGTAGCGCGTTGTTTATAATTTGCGAAATCTGAATTCACTGTATTGAAGAGCGCAAGTAAAATAAGGAAGTTATACAAGCTATCATCGCCATCATCGTCATAGCTTTCGAACTTTATCCTCGTCAATCAAAATCAGATCCGGTCTTAATTTTTAAATTGCGAATTTGGAAATGAAATTACTATGTACGCGATAAATCATTTTCTAATGTACATATTATTTTTTATCGCAGTTGTAACGACTCTGCGTTTTAATCAATCTCCTCAGGCTAGGTACAGAATGAATATTCAGTGTGAACCAAACTTTTGATCAGAGGCGAACAACCCGAAAGGGGCTCCGAGAGACTTGAAAAAATCTTTTTTTTTGGGGGGATTTGGGGAACACATTCTTTTTTTGTCTACGATGCACGAAATAAAATCTATCGGTGGATCGATTTAAGTTTTTCTGGTCTCAAACTATTCAGTAAAGAAGCCTCCTCAAAATGAACGGAGAAGTTTCTGATCCGATCAAAATTGTACCAGAGATTCATCATTTTCTCGAATAAAACAGCGAATTTCTGTTTTCATACGTTAATCTTCGTGATAACTCGAGTATGTAAAAATAAAGTTATGAAAAAGTTATCCGTTCATATCGAAAAGGCCTCTTCACTGAACAGTTTGAGACCCGAAAAACTAAGATCGGTCTACCGGTAGATTTTAATTTGATGATATTCGATATGAAAACCGCATCCAAAAGTCTCAAAAATGACTTTCGGTGGTTTTGACATTTTTTATATTTTGAGGTGTGTGTTCCCTGTTGATTAGGTGCATTTCAGCGATTATAGTTGAGTCGAAGCAACATAAATTCGCGGTTAACGATCTCGCCGAGGATTATCATGCCGTTGCAAGATTGTAACGTTCTGCGGGTCATTAGGTCGTCAGTTCTGTTTCTGAGGCGTGTGGTCTGTTTCGCCTATGTGTAGGTTGAGAACTGGCATCTTATCTCTATACACACGCCTCGTGTATACTGACGAGTATGAAATACCGCTTACGGTAAATTTTAACAGTTTCATATACGTCGAGAAAAAGAAAAAAAGGGGAAAAAATATATACACCCATAAAAAGTCGTATCTCAAAATTCGCCCGGTACGCCGATAGAGTCGAGTCGAGCGTCGTTTCACGTTTCTGTAATAATCTTCGGAACCAGTCATGTGATACCAGAGACGGCGTATAACCCGATCTGGCATTTAATTACATGGTCAAATTACTACGGCGTTAATAATTTATTGTTTACTCTTGTAATCATCGACAGTTGTAAAATTTCTCAATTTTCTTGTCCGGTTACTACCGCGATTGAAAAAAATATGTCCTTTCAATCGCACAGCCAAAAATGATTCATTATCGTCTCATGCTTCGAGACATTTTTCTTTAAATTCCCCGATCTAATAGCTATATTAACTTTGTACCAACCTGATTGGCTAAAGTTCCCTCTTCATGTCAATCTGACGAGTCCTGAAACAGAAAAAGATATTTTTTTTATTATTCGCGTTAAATTTGACCATTCACAATGTCCCTTACGTAACTATAATAAAAAAAAAAGTTTAGTTCTTCCTGTACGATACCCCACGTGCAATAATTATTTATGACCTCAACTCAATAACATATCGTCAATTAGATTTTTCTACGAAGGTAATTACCTCGGTTCCAATTATATCAATAGGTTGAACAGTATCGTAAAACCTGGATCTTCTCGTAAACAATATTACTAAGAATCAACAGTGACTGTTGATTAATAGACGCCTAGAAAATAATTATATCATCAAATATTAGTTTATCAACATTTTTTTTCATATCCTAGTGGTTTTGTATTCTATATAATCAATGGGTCGGGTTGATTGGTCCTCAGAAAATCTTTCTATGGGCGGGTAAAAGTATCCACCGTTATACAAAATTCCACACGGAAGTGGATATTGGTGTAAAAAAGACGTCGAGAAAAAGGTAAAAGTGTAAAACAAAGGGTTAAAAACCAAGTAGACTGAGCGTAATGGAGCCTCCTGAAGGCTTCGTGTATGATATACGACTGTAATTATTCTCCTTCACTTCATTCCACCGGGACTTGAGAAACTGAAGTAAATTCTGAAAAAAACGATACTCAAGCAAAAAGATCGGGCTGGACTGATTGAATTTCGCAAATTAAAAAAAAAGCGAGAAGCTTTGCTCCAGGGTTTATGATCCTATACACTTTCTCCTTATCGTAGAACGTTTCACATGATAATTTTTTCATTTTATTTCTATTAAAAATAATTTACAATCATTGAAATAATTCAGCGTTCTTTCGTTAACGTATATCTCATCCGTTGGTTGTACTTTTAGCACATATACTATGTAATCACGAATAGATGTACATATCTAGCAGCTGATTATACACGTTTGTATGGACAAGTGCGCAATTCAAGGTCTCATAAACGTACGCGATTGCCATACACCGTTGATACGTGTGTCCATACGGTAGTCAATAGATATACACACATATATTATGTCATATCGATAAACCGTACGGACAGGTACACAGGTATACGGTTATAGATATGACATTTCGACGGATAATAATACAGGATGCAATACATGTACGACGTTTACGGAATTACACATAATTCCGATGCCCCTGGTGCAGGTGTGATCCACTCGTGCAAAAAAATGACATTCGCAAATATTTCCATCGTCCTTCGACAACCTCGCGTCCAAAATATGGAGGAAAATCATTGTCGTATACATATAGGCGGTGTGTTAAAATCATCGATGATAAAGAAGGCAATTTATGGTTCTGACTGCAGCGTAAACGTAAATAACAACCGAGCGAGTACGAACATGGATTTATGGAGTGATCCGTAATAAAGTATGGGTAACAAATTATTGGTCACGAAATCACGCGCTATTACCTCTTCACTCTTCGGTATTATAGCCAACGTTATATTAACGTGAAATTATCTATGAATTTATGCTTCGTTTGCAATTTATAATATGGATGTGGCACGCGGCTGGAAGAGCTTCGCCTTGACTCAAACCTAGCCGTGCGCGGTCGTAATGTGTAATGTGTAATGTGTAAATGTCTAATAGCCCTGTAACCGTAATAAACGTGCAGCCTGCATTTTCTGGGCTAACAGGATATCGGCTCCATCCCGAAACGGACGCCGATCAAATTCACGTCTCTGTCACATGATTCAGAAATTTCAAACACCACTTGTTCGATTTATCGATTAAAATAAGTCTATCATAATCAGGCGAATCAACCAGCCGTTTCGCAGGATTCAAATGGGTTACCGCGTCGAGGGAGAAATGACTGAATTAATGAGTGAATTAATAAAAATTAATCGAAATAAATGCGAATTAATATGAATTAATATGAATTAATTTGCATTGGATTAGATAAAACTTAATTAAATTAACGAAATTAGATTAAATTAAATTGGATTAGGCAAAATTAATGAACATTAACGAATTGAATGAATTAACGTTGATTAATTCGCAAAAAATTTAACAAAACTAACGAAATTGGATTTAATTGATTTAGATGAGGCGAACAATCGGAGTCAATTTGGATTCGAAAATATCGCAAATTAATTTTAACCAACCTGTATTGTTAGAAATTTATTGAGAATTGAAGAATCAATTCGACTTATAGTGCATCAAATTGGACTGAAAGTATTATTGCGAATCAATTCAAACCCGGATCGACTAATTTCCCACCTCGGTTACCGTTTATCGTTTATGGTTACAAAATTGTTATTCAAAAAAGCGATGCGGGTACGTGTAGGGGCACGCACTCAAGATATCGTCGTTGAATAAATTATAAAACCAAACTTGCAACACTTGGATTTGGGCTGAACAAGAATGGGTGAAATTTTGTAGCATATATTTACGGTATATCGTATTTCCACGACCCATTTGAACGGTTAATCCCCGAACCCGTTATCCGTGATTATCGTCTGATTACGACGGTAAAAAGTATCTCAGAGTCGATTGAATATCCTCATTCTGTTTATAATCGAGGGTCTCTCTGGGAAAAAGAAATATGCAATCAACGGTTAAACAGACCGACTAACGTCTGTTCGTTAATGCCGATCAGGTGTATCAACAGGTGAACGTTTTTCTTACATAATGATAAAAATGTTCGATAGCCCACGTTGCTTCGAGGTTTTCCGATACGGTGATATGTTACATTTGTCAATATTACACAAGCGAAACACAATTACACATCGCAGATTACGATAACCGGAGCCATGAGAATTTTAAATTGCACTTTGAAACGCAGTGTTCTTATCTACCATGAAATAGCTGGTGGGTTTTAACTCCGATGCATTCTAATATCAGGCGCTTTCATTTTTATACACGAAATAATTTTCATTCGTGTCGTTTCCGCTTTTGTGTGATTATACCGTTTGGACTGATTAACTTTTCGAACCCCGTAACCCACGAGCGAGGCTGAGGATGAGGGGACCCTGATTTTTGTAACAACGCGTACGGGACGAGCTCTTTAATTTTTTCCTCAATCCGTGCTGCGAGGATGTTGGGATTGCACGCGTGTGTCTGACCCACATCGAGTCACGTCTGGTGAAACTCTGAATCAAATTCCCATAAGATTGACGGAACGATATACCTACGTCTAGTTGTACGTAGTTACATACCAACTAGCGCGAGTCCACTTTTCCTTACTTTCAGCTGGTGCAGTAGGCGAAGAGAATAAGAAAATGATTGAGATTTGGAAAAAAAAGCAGAAAAATCGACTGATAGACTGATAAGCTCTTGTAGATCGAAATGTGAGATTTTCTCGTCGATATTCAAACGCGATCATCAATTAAATTTCGGCATATTTTAGCAACTGCGTTTACTTCGACAGAAATTTGGATACGAGACGGGTCAAAGGATGTTTTTAATATGTAACACGGAGATAAAAATGTTATTTTGCTGATTAGGAGGGTCAATGTCGCAGGTCAGATAATATTTAGCTCCAAGGTCTCACGCAGGGTTACAGCGAAAAACCTCATCTACACAATTCCCACTTTTATATTGCTCTTCAGCTTAAACGTAATTTTTCCACCCCTATACCCCATGAAAAACGTATAGTCATAAGGTTTGAAAATCTATCGAGTCTTTTTCATTCTGGTCATCGATTAATTAATCTTGGAAATTCTAATTAATGAACAGGCTTAGTGACAATCAATGTTTTGGTCTGATAAGAATACGAGATTTGATCAGAGTTTGTTTGCTTCAATTTTACCGATTAGATTTGTTTTCAAACAGATCCAGGCTTATGTAATGCTTCAAACAACTATTTGATTCCTGATTCATTAATAGAATCTCAATTAACGACCTGGGATAATTAACTCGTCGATATCGGTCGACTATTGAGATCGATCGTCACCCCTGACGAACACAAAAAACGAATATAAAAATTGTCACGCATCGATCTCGCGGGTTTTCTCGAATAAATAGTTTGATACACAATCAATCAGCAGCAACGAATCTTTCATTCAACTTTTTGATCCTATTTACTGTAATAAAAAATTTTATCGATGCCAAATGTCACATTATTCTCGGCCTTCAGTAATCCATTTGACTGTCAATGTCTGTACCGTTTTGTTCAGTTACCGATAACCCATCGCTTATCGCCCACACCGATAAGCAATTGCTTGTGCATAACTGACGAAGAAATCGCACGGCAAAAAGGTGGGAGAAAATTAACTCGAACACTTTTTCTTCTTTCCCTTCTACGATGCACATCTTTTTAACGCCTTTCTCCATATCTTCCAGCGTGCTCTGAAATTATCGCACCTATCGATAAAGATCGATAAAGAGATAATTAAACCAATCGCCTTTTATGGTCAGAGATGAAATTTATTCTGATTTATATGAATGAAATTCAACTGATTAAGAGAAAGATATTTTTTAACTCCAGTTTCTCTTCAGAAGTATGAAAAAAAAGACACGTTTCGACTGTTTGTATCCTCTTCTTGAATTATTGTGCCGTCAAGATCGAGTTTCCGATGGGTTATCAGTATTAGATAACGATAGGAAAGATAGATACCAATGATAATTAATTACATGCACAGCTGAGATTCAATTATCGAACTTACGCCGTAATCATAGCGAGTCTTAAGCCTTGATTGAATGATTTGATACTGTATATTAAACTAGGGGCTTCGCGCCTCAAAAATTGATTTCACACCTTTTCATTCCCTTAAGAGTCGAATTTCAAAAAACGCTCAAACTACTTTCTAGGTATTTGAATGAGCAATAATTTGAATCCAAAACGAAGTCAATATCTCATCGGGCCGAGGAGATATCCATGAATCCGCGAAAACATGTTTTACCCCTTTTATTCTCCTTGTGGGGCGAATTTCGAGAAATCGCTTCTTAGTGGGTGTTTACGAAGGGAAGGGACCATCTTGCCCAAATTTTAAGTTTCTAGGTCAAGGGGTTTGGGCTGGGCGTTGCTGCCACTTGTTCCTTTATAGATATAGAAGATTATTCAATAAAAATCTTACGAGGCAGTTAGTTGAGACGATATAAAAACCATCAAGTACAAAATTGTTTGCGATTTTGATAAAGAAATCATCGTCAAACCGGAATTAATGTCACCGAAAGTTTCCGCAACAATAAAATGCGATTTGAGAGCTGAACGTGTGTCCGTATAACCACCAGCTTTCACCCTGGATGGCGCCTGCATTTTATTACCGCGGACTCGATGTTGTATTATTATATATTAAACGCCTAATTATACTTCTGGAAATAATTAGAGACTCGACTTCCAGGCACCGGGCAGTGTCAGCGTTCGCAGTTTGACACGGTGGCATTTAGGGACCTGATATGTTAATACTGCGACTGACATTTAAACTTCACTTCACTTCACTTCACTTCACTCCTCGTGTAAATGAAGTGTATATAATAGATATTAGATAATAGATAATAGACGTGCAGAGTGACGCCGACAACGCTAATCTATTTCTCGGTATTTGGCTCTCCGACCGAATAATTTGACTACGTGTTGAAAATATCCTTGATGAAATGAGGAAACGGAAGTAATAATCAACGAGCCGGTAAAACGGGAAGAGATGATTGATTATTGGGTGTCTTCCGGATCTACTAAAACTGAGATTTCGTACTTTCCATGCGACAATAAACGAGGTCGTAGCTGTTAATTTCCCTGCAGCTAAATAAGCTGGGCTAATTGCCTAACCGAAAAGCCTCATTAAATTTTGAGAATTAGCCATAGAGTATTCAGGGCAAGACCATCGCTGACTTGCTTCAAGTCCGTGGAGCTCGAAGCTATAAAAATCAACAATTGCTGATAATTAGTGCAACTACTTTCATTTCCGCTTTTTAACCACACCGGGAGATTCAACTGTATCTGAACTTGAAAAATTCAGATTCGTGGGAAACGAGTGTGAAGAGTGAAAATAAATTTCCCCAAACGATTAGTTTCTTTTTCTAAATTGTATATTTTTTTAGATTGATTCTCACATTTTGATTTCCGGCTGAAAATTTTGTTTCGTGCCAAGTTGGGTCTCACGCCTCTGAGCCGCGGTAGCCGAGATCGAGTCGTGATCCGTGTATGATCTGGTTCTTTGTTGCCGTGAGAAAAGTAAGACCACCTTTCTAGTGTTTAAAGGAACAAGCAAAACCTCTTAACGAATCGCGAACGATCAGAGACAGCTCTTACCGTGGGTTATGAAATTAGTTGCATTCTTGTCCGAGCTCCGATTAAACAGTAAACAACAAATGATCGAAACCGCGCTGATCTTATCGGAAATCACTGTTCAATGTTTGAGGACTTATCTGACTCGGATAACGTCGGCTGGTGGCGTTGAAACCAGAGGCAAAATCTAATCGGTACAACTTTGGAAGATAAGTGATAAGAAAATACAAGATTTAAAAAAATCGCAAAAGATCTGCTGCTGCTGGGATCGAATCGGTCAAACTCGTCGATATTGCTGTAGAAATATTTTTTCTTTTCACACCAAACGATCCGACCTTGTCCCAAAAATCGGTATCCAATAATAAATACACATAGAACTGGTATTTAATTATCTGCGTATCAATAAATCTCTAAATCTGCCACCGTGCTGCTTTTTAATCGAGTTCGAGAATTTTAATGCGCTAATTTCACGCTACAACCTAGTCCCCCGATTTTTAGTGAGATAGATTGGAATCTAATACTCAAAGCTTCTCATTATAGCGGGATAATTTGGATTCTAAGGTTCTTCCTCGTTGGGAATATCGATGTCATTTCATAATCTGAAACATTAGATAGCGTGAGTCACGTGAACAATTTCTCCATCTTTTTTTCTGATCACGATACGAAGCGATGATAAATGCCGAGTAATTCCTCGTCTGTAAACACAAATGGGAATCCTGTCACTTCGCAGGTGTTTTATTCCCGGAAATTAATACGTCCAGACTGGTATGCGAATATTGTATACTTGGAAATACAATATTGCATAACTTTATTTGCATTCATTTTACGCCTCTTGGGGGGCAAAACAAATATTTTATCAATAACGAATCACCGATTTGCCAAAAATTCAGCTGGAGTAAAAAAAAAATGAATAAATAAAACTCCAATCTACTTTGTTAAGCGATCCAATGTTTCGGAAATTAAAGAATTAGAATAAAAATGTCTGGGTCTGGGAATTAGCTATCGGAGTGTAAACGAAGATTATATAATATCGTTATTTGCGGGCCCCAGAAACTCGAGAGCGTATACAAAATCGAAAAACAAGATAAATTATTTAATCAGTTCACTAAAACTATCGCAACATCACGAATGTGGCTCGAGCTCGTACGTCCCACGTGGGCAGAAGACCGGTGCCTCACCGCCATTAAAAGTGCAGTCGTGAGACCGTGCAAACGTTCGGAATTGCACGCGATTTTAAATTAGAAGATACATATAATTCCACATGCGGTATAAGTAGAAGCAGAAGCTCACGAAGCATTGAGTCAAGACCTTAAAACGCAGGACAGCTTTATTACCGATTCTTGGATTATATATCTGATCACTTGGGACGTTCTAGTTACAGCTACACATATCTGGAAAGCTTAAAAAATTAACTATAAATCCCCCTTTTCGAAGGATTTCTCTGGCTTTTTTATACCACTAAATTTAGTATGAAACTTGTCGGATATTGGCTACTCTTCGGAGCCCCGTTGGAATTTTGAAAAAAAATTGATTGGCCAAAAAGTTAGTTTCAAAAATCATTTTCTGAAGGACTTCTCTCTATATTTTCTATCACTGGAATCCCTTTAATTTATTCGCTCCAGTTCGAATCTGCGGCATATTCGCTATTCTAATCCCTTTTTGAAAATTCATTTGGAGTTCGAAATTACGGTTATCGTTTTTGAGTGGCACTATTAGGTACCTACGGCAAACAGGTCGGTGCTTACGGCGATGAGTCAAGAATAAAAGAGGGACTTCGGGCTCTAAACCGGTCTTCAACATCTCTGGAAGCGATCCGCAGGCTCATTTACTTCGTTTATCACATTCACGGTAGTTTTCGAACCCGTTTGTATCCTGCAGAAACGTTTGTTTATTGTTTTATAGATTAATATAAACCGCAGGATAGGTCATAGCACCGTGGCCACATACGTTTCTCGGAAATAATAATAATAATTTTCCTTTCGTTTTTAGGAAATTTTAACAAATATAAACAAACATGGCTGACGTTGTAATCTCGCTTATAACATCACAGAGGGGACAACCAGACTGTCGATAATATTTCTCGCTAATTAACTGATAAGCGATACGTACGTCGAGTATAAAACGATAGATTAACACTCGGCCCAAAAACCAGTCAGTCAGATCGATGAATAATCAATCAATTCTTCGTTGGTACTTGCCTGACTTCCACCGGCGTATTTCTGCGTCTTATTCAATGTTCCAAAACAAATCCTTCGAACCAGATTCAATTGTTATCTCAGATTTCGAGACAGCTCAACACTCGATAAAAGTCCGTTTATTCAATCATATCAATTCTTTTTATTCGCAAGAAAAAAAAAAGACACGATTTATTGAATTACTTCTTTTTTTTCTCAATCAAATGATCAATCACACTTTTTAAGTTTGTGCAGGGTGAAGTTTTGACAGTCTTGAAAACAAACTTCACTCAAATTGACGTTTTTTTTTTTTTTTTAACTCCTGAGATTAAAATTGTTTGAAATTAATGTTTAAGGGAAGATTCCCACTCTCGCAGAATGTCGTTGACATCGGTACCGTTTCACTCTTGCATAGTGACGACGAGTTTGAATAAAATTATCGTATCATCACTTGTAAGGAATTTCTTTTCTTGTCGCGTAGATCACCCTTTTTTGTTGTTTTTTGTTTTTTTTTCAAATCTTTTCGTTTGTTTTTTAATTTCTAAATTAATTCAGGTTAATTAAAACTTTTTACCGTATAGCAGCAGTGACTTGTATGTTCAGTGCGCGGTTCACCGTTGCCGCTAGCAGTATGAACCTTCCCGCGATGTTTCGTGATCGAACGTCGCGACGCCATCGGCGAACGTGGCAAACAACTTCGAAACCTCTAACGTGGTCATATAAATTTAAAGACTATAGGGAAAGACAGATGGTTAAATAATAACGAGAAAAAAAATAGAATCATTAGAAACGGCTTGATATTCGACTATTAATTTGTATCCGTTATGAAATAATTCTCTAATAGTACCTATAGACGGTATTTTAAGTAGTTTGACGGTTTTTAAATCACCGATTTCTCCGGAAACATTAATCAGAAATCTCAATCATCCTTCTATCTGTCTTAATCAACTATGAATGAAGTTCTTAATGAATCCTATTGTCACAGGTGTTGAATTACCGGCTTATATCATTCGACATTGAGTAGTAGCTCGCAATCAGCTAAAGACGTATATCGTAATGAAATGTATTTTCTGTTTTACTTATCTTGTATCCAATCCTTATAGTATTTTCAAACGTAAAATGATCGTTTGTTTTTTATGTCCTTATACTTGATCCAAAGTAAAACACACTTTAATTTTGTTTAAAAATTGTTTTTTTCATGTCAGTTAATAATATCTATAATTACACAACTGCAAACGGCTCCCTACTAATAGCTAATTCTATGTCGAGCGATCGTACTCGAAGTTTTCCTTATCTTCCAGTTCAAAAACTTCATTTTTTTATTCAGAATAATTCAGCAAGTGATACAGAATCGATAATTGAATCAGAATTTAATTTATATTGATATACATACTCGATTCGATCTGGTCGAATCTAATCTTGTGAAAAAATAGATTCTAATGGCATCCAGGTTGAAGTAGAGTTGGAAAAAACTTGTAACGTGAATTTCTAATTCGTTTCATACATATTTCAAGCGAATTTGACACTCTAATTCAACGTCTTGCTTGTAAGAGGATCATCGATTGCGATAATTGTTCATCAACCAGAATTGAAACGTGACTTAATTGATCCACGGACTCGAGTGATTGAATTTTAATAGCAAGTTGTCGGCTGGTGTACATAATTTTATATCAGCACGTACTATAATCTCGTTTTGACGAAAGCGTTTTTAACACAGCGCGAGTGAGTTATGACGATATAAAATTTTGATAACGTTTGGAAATATATCTCGCTCCAGACTATTCATTCATTCGTTCATTCATGGAATACCATTAACGGTACAATACACTTTGCCAAGAAGGTAGGTACGTGTAATTATAACGGATATTAGGAGTTAATTGGCCAAAGGCTTACCGAGTGCTCCTGGAATCCGGTGACCAAGTTTAATATCTCTATGTGTACGTGAACGTTAACAACCCAATTTCAAAACCACTACTGTAGGTGCTTTTACACGGTTATAACACGAATACCTGCACGAACGTTATCACTCGTATTGCTGGTACACGCAGAACCGTACGTTTGTAGCATGAAAGTTACTCGTTACTTTTGGGATTTGTAGTTTGAGCTAAATACTCACCGATGCCCAGAGGCTGGTTGTAGATACGTTAGAGAAACCGATGGGCAAAAAAGTCCAATCAGAAGCACATTAACGAAATTACATGGTAAAAAGTTTTAAGACGTTCAACAGACTAGAATCTCAACTGTAAGTTACGCGCCGTTTTCAGCTCCTGGAATTGCATTTCTTTGCTCAGTTCTGATTGAGGGGCATTTATCCAATTATTAAATTCCCACATTTTGTTTATGTTTCGTCGTTATTTTTTTTTTCTCTCATTTAGATACGTAGAGTTTATAATGCGAATAAACGACGAGAATATATAGGCGAGGAATCTCGAATGATTAATTGGAAAGTTTGTACGATCCGGTAACTTCAATTTCCGTTTTTCTTGCCTTCGTCATCACTGGGGAAAAAACCGTCAAGTATCATCCAAGAAAATAAGGATAAAGGAACTTATTGTTATACCTACTTGATAATTGAAACGTTAGTCAGTAGAGGCAAAAGCGATTCTGCGGTCTCCCTCCCTTTTCACGAGGCACTAAAAACGTGGCTTTTGATGAGATAATTTTTTATTTCAAACATCCGTATAGTGAATAATTTCTACAAATCAATTTTCCCCACTAGGATCTCGCCTTCGTGGCTTTCCCCGTGTTTCATAAGTAAAAAATGTTGTTTAGCATCGTTTTATTGTGTTATAAATGAGTTATCCCGCGGGTTACCGATTGGATATGACAAAGTGATTATTTTCTTGTCAGTGGAATGTCGCGTCTGTTCGATTATGCAAATTATTCGCCAACTCGCCATGCAACGAGCGTCCGTTTGGAATCTTGTGTGAATTACCTTAACGATACGCGCTCCCGGGCTTGAAGACCGCCCTTCACGCCTAAGGAATTTATTTACGTTATAGCCAGTCTCGGAAGAGTGGTTGACGTTTATCACCCAAGACAGAATTTTTATTAGCTACTCTGTGATCGATTCGATAAGCTGAAAGAGAAGAGTGAGACACGTGTCGACCAACGACAAACGCCACGCGCTTTTTTTATCCAAAAATCTACATAATTTTCTTTGTTTGTTCTTTTAACAAACTTAATCCACACATTTTATTACAGTCGTGTTAAACACCTCGCGATCTGGTATCCGCGGATTTTATACAGTCTTATCAACGGCTGAAGAACAAGCACACCACGTGATAGAAAGAAAGCTTTGGTTAGCTTAATTTCATCGATATATGATTGGACAACCCGACGCTAATTGATTTTCGCATCGATGATTGATCAAAGTTTGTGCGAAAAATTCAGACTTTGGGTAGAATTGAAATTCGCTGAGCTCCGTTTCATCGAACCCCCAAAGTCAATGCGTGAATTTTCGCGAAAAGAGACCTCAATTAATTTTCGCATCGACGATTGATCAAAGTTTGGGCAAAAAATTCTAACTTTTGGGTAGAATAAAAATTCGCTGAGCTCCATTTCATCGAACAGCCAAAGTCAATGTGTGAGTTTTCGCGAAAAGAGACCTTAATTAATTTTTGCATCGATGATTGATCAAAGTTTGTGCGAAAAATTCAGACTTTTGGTAGAATAAAAATTCGCTGAGCTTCGTTTCATCGAACAGCCGGAGCCGTGTGAATTTGTCGCGAAATAATCGCAAATGCAGTTATACGTTGGTTTCGAGTGCAGGGGGCCGATCCTGCAAACGAGTGTGTGTAATAATTACATACATCAACCGATAATTGAACCAGTTTAAGAGGTACGCGGTTATAAGCTGTGGCAATCGACTGTGCGGACCCGGCGTTGACCAACGCGACTGGCCACGCCTAGCCTTTCACGCGGACCCTGCATTGTGTACGGTGTACCTGCGTGCTGCACCGTAGCCCCCGCTCTTATCAGACTGATATCGAAACAGAAACTCACCTATTACCACATCGGGCAGGTTATACGCGTCTCTGGTTTACCCGGGGTTTACATAACCGTTGAATATAGGAGTCGATTTTGCCTGACAATCAGCCGGACTGAAATGATACCGTTTCAGTTTGTCAGGCTTCGATACTTGCGTGCGATTATATTATTCACGCTCGCCACCGGGTCGCTCGGGGCGATGCTCAAAGATCTTGTCAAAGGGAAAAAAAGTACACGAATTCGATACCTGGACAGTTAATCAACGGGCAAATTCCGATCTTATAATTTATTCTATGCGATCGGCAGGAGTATCTACGTCACGTATTTTTCCGCGGCTTATCTCTATTTCCATTGAGGATTAAAAATCCGAAAGATCAAAGATACGATATAATTATCATAAAACAGCGTCTCTTTTGATCCCACGATAATTTACGGATTCATTCAACCTCGCTATACACTGTTAGAAATAAAGTGTTGAAACAGATCAACTATAAATTTTATGTCGATTTCAAAAATTTTTGTTGCATTATTGAACGCAAAAAAAATGTCAAAGGTACATATTGAATGTTAAAATGATATAAATTTGTGTTATATCGACACAAAAATAACACAAATATGTATGTTAATTTTGGCAAATTTTTCTAACAGTGTATAATTTGAAAGCGTCAAATGCGAATAATCTCGGTGCTCGAGGTTGTTAGATGGTCGTTAATCCTGGCCTGCGGGCAATAAATTAAAATGCGTGTTTCGAAAAATGGCAGGAGTCCCTAATTTTCGAATCGAATAAAACTATTTAAATATACAAACGAAAAATGTCAGTAGGTCGAGTCTTAATTGCCTGTTTAATCTTTGTCAGTTATGGCTGCTGAGAGACCCGATGGACGCCTACAAGAATCTAAGCCTTTTTTTTCTTCTTCGCTCATTCCAATCGTCGAGTCTTAGTTTTCGGTTAACGACACACCCTGAACTTTAAGTTGCGCAGGGATCAGACTGTGACAAGTTTTGAAACAGCTGCGACGGCTGAAAGAGATAATAACGGTGCTTATTATTAAACTTGCGATATACATCGACTGCAATATACTCAGGTGTTATTAATAGACTTTTAAAATTATTCCTGTATCCATGCACATGTAGTAAAATAATATTGTCTTGTCATTCGATTGGATATACCAACAATTTCGACATCGATATCAGATGAATTCCTTACCGCCTTCTATACTCAATCATACGGTCTAACTTTCAATAAGCGCAAGTAACTGTAAATTACTAACTAGTAAATACCGCGCGAAATCAGCCTGCTCTCAAATTATCATTTTTTTCCTTCTCTTTCTCTTTTTGCATAATCACTTTATCGATCGCCGTTCATTTCGCACACATTTCCGTCCGTCTGTCCGATCAATTTGCGTGGGGGTTGGGAACACCGAGAGAGGAATTGAGCCCGTGGCACGTTTCTCGACTCCGTATTATATATGATCGCCTCGGGGATAATGATTTCACGTTTGATCAACTCCTCGGGAAAAGAAATGACTCGTTAGTTAGCCGAGAAAGCATGAAATGTCCGTACCCTCGATCTTATCAGCAACACCTGAGGTCTGATTAGAATATTTTCGAGGCTGGAGAAAGAGAAAGAGAGAGAGAGAGAGGCATATATCATGTATATACGATCGAATTGTAAGAAAATCTGATCGATGATTATCGAAATGGAAATCGTTCGCAAGTGTCACGCGTATACAACATAAGTCTTGATACCGTGCACCGGTCGTAGTAATTCACTTGTAAAAATGACTTTCTATCAATCACTCTGAGAATCGGCTTCTGCCTCCTGCCTCCTGGAATAAGACGAGGTACCAGATATAATCTCGCTGCAACTGTAGTAAATTGCAACTATGTTGGCGAGTGATTAGCTGTTTTAGTTCCAGGCTCCTTATTCGGCGACGGGCTGCTATTTTTATATAAAAATAAAGCCTCCACTACGTGAGTCGTATTATACATAGCTATCGAGTTTTCCTTATATACTCCCGTTTCGTTGGTATCGAAATAAATAAATAAATGACACTCGGTGTCTTTGACATCTGTCAAGGTATGACGATATCGGGGCTGTTCACCACAAACGTCAAAGTACACGGACCGCTCGATACTTGAATACCTACCGTAATAATTACGTAAGTTGTGATTGAACCAGGTGGTATTGAGGCCGTTTACTCAAAAGTCGTTAGATAATATCGTTCGAAAAGCACATATGTACCCGTGCTCTAATATTCAAATTACGAGCAAATAATACTCATGCCTCGATCGTCGTTGTGAAGGAAAAAAAAAATAAGAAACGATACGGATACCTGCATGGGAGAATCTCACGTTCCTCAGGCATTCAACCGTGAAAAACAGAGAGTTACCCTCGACCAATCCAATGGGCTGCTCTTTGATACCGAACAAAGGAGATCGAGGGATCAAAGAAATTTGCGAGAGAAGGCGATCAGCGAGCGGTGATGAAAGAAAGAAGAAAAAACTGATCTCAACATAAAGCATATCCGCGTAACCCACTAGTGTCTTCGATCTTTGATCCTCATATTATTCCTCGACGTGAATAGAAGACGATAGACTAGGCACTGACCCTAATAACAGATTCCCGCATGTGCACATGATGGATCTGGGTCCGTAAAGACGTGATACCTCTGATCACCACCACCTCATACTTATACTTTCACCGATCTATTTAATCGAGATATTGAAACGCGTCCGAGGGATGGTGACCAGACGATGAGTTTTTTGGCTGTCAGACTCTGAAGATAACGGCGATACACCAGATCCTAGACGAGGTCGAGATCCAGGTAGAGAATTATGCAGGTGCACAAGCTAAACCCATATATTATCATCCGCTGTAGTATATCGAGAGGATGAGACCAATAAAACATCTCCAAGAACCTGCACGAATCAATTACCGGTGTCCAGCATCTCGACTTCCCCCTTTTCCCCCCGTTTCCGACAGTTCTAATTTTTTTTTCACCATTTCTGTCGTTATCTCTTCCACTTCCTGTGCGGGCTGCGGCCCGAGACTGCGGTAAGGTGCTGTCTAAGTGCAGCGCCTCGAACCGCACCGTCTGCACAGTCACGTTCTCTATTGTGTCTATCGCTCTCCGATATGATAGGTATACTCCGCAAGCACTATATACTTTCGCAGTTTCGTAACCAAAGTTGTACCAAGTTGCGCAGTCTCGGATAACTTTCACTGTGGGGTAAATTTGTTAAAAAATAAAAATGAAAAGTTTCTTTTTAAATCTTTGAAGAAAGAATACAAAAAAAAAACGGATAATTTTATTCGACGATCTAGAATTCCTTGGCATCTGCGTTATATGCACTCTTTTTTTTTTCTTTTTTGTTATCTCGAGCTGGTCGTTTCTTGGCTATACAGGATATCTTGAGTAACCCGCGTCGGATGAGGATAGCAGAGAAGTTGGCTAGTTTTAATGTGATCCTTAGATGCAGAATTAATGGTTTTTCAGATCTGAAAAAGCATCCCTGTCAACAAGACTGATAAGGATACCCTATTTGCTCGTTGTAGTAGTAGGTCAAGTTATACTGTATCAGGCTTTACGGTATCGCAATTAAATTACACCGCGACTAAAACTGTGACGTATACTATTATAAAACCATCGAGATAGAGATTCCATTTTGAGAAGAAATGAGGACTGACCATTAAAAAAAGAAAAAGAACAGACATGAAAAAATTTGACGTGTCTCTACATCGTTCTGCAATGTACCAGAAGCTGTTACCAGTATTTTATCCAACTTTTTTATCCGAACCGTCACAGCTAGCTCCAACACTCTCAATTTCTCTTCATCATTCAACAGCATCGAGCTTACGTAGATACAAGACTCGGCGTTGTCTCGTCTCGTCTCGTCCTGTCTTGTCTTGTCTATAGAAGTTATCCGCCATAATTAAGCGGTTCCATAATATAATTAGCAGCGTATATACCCACGGCGCGCATGCGTCTCACGTCTGTAATTGGAGCCATATAAGTGATATTACCTGACTGTGTTTTTTAGCGAAAAATCCAACGCATACGCGTACAGTGTAGGAATAGCAGAAAGTATTGATTTAGAAATCACCGATTGATACCCGCAACCGCATCTAAACTCGAAACGATCCTCGATCTCGGTGCACAATTCCTCGTGAAATGCCGCAGAGAAATTACTTCGGTTCGATCTCACGCGAAATTGATCGGCCATTCGATTGATTGTCGACCTTCCCAGAGATTATTATTCCCGCCACTGTTCGAACTCGATTAGTTCTCGCGGTTTCTCCGATACCCATACTTTTCTATCCACTCAATTAACCGTCGACCCTTTTTTTTTCTCTAGTTTCTTTTTACACTTGATTTATTTATTTCGTTACAAGATACGTGCTGATTCCCAGTGAATTAAGAGAATGATTGAATCTCAATCTCGATGAATTTCCTTCGCGAGATGATAATGATAATGAGCATTAGAAGAATTAGCAACTAGTACAACAAATCTTGAAATGTTGAAATTATTTTCACGGAGGAGAAGTAGGAAGTGCGCAGCACAGCTCCGTGCGACGTTTGCTGCAGGTAATTAGACAAAGTTCACTTCCAGGTTTTCACGTCCCTCTAATAACCGGGTATTTTTTTTCCGCCACGTACAAATCACGCGATTCAACGACGCGGTTCATAGTTTCGCATGGTTTGATTTATAGACAAAAAATTAAGAACGACGATCGTTGATTGAATGAAGATTTTTTTTCTTTCACCGTCGCCAGAGGCGTTCGAGCCGTTGGCACATCCCTGAATCTGTATTACGAGTTACTCGTACGGTTGAGAAAGGCGATCGCCAATAACCAATCACGAAACTCGACTCGGTTCGCGTTTCGCGATTTTATCCGCTGTGCAGAATACGCGGAGCGTATATCCACGCTTTATATTATCAGAGGCAGCAGATATACATTGTATAGCATTATCTATGTACCTGCAGCGTTACAAATACTCAGTGGACCTCGAGAAAATACCGCATACTTCAGTCTACGCCGTAGACTATACAGTTGCAAAGCTCGAAGAGAGACTGATCCGAATCTCTTGCATACATTGTATACTTCTTTCCCCTTCCGTCTCTTCGCGCTTCGATGTTCTCTCCTTTTTTCTGCCAACGCAGAGTCACGATTGTCACGGTTCCATGAGTGAACAGGAACTGAATCCCAAAAAATAGATTCGTAGCGGAATTTTACATGCAATTACGAACAAATGAATGCAAAAATATTTCAGTTTCACTCAAAAGTTAAGAAATGGCATGAAATCTACGAAATTTTTTATGATGCAGTTTCGTGGGCTAAGATATTCGGAGATATCTGAGTGTCGGTAAAAATCGATCATAGCACCCCCTTAAATTCTCTGAATTTTTGCAACGCTGAGGTTTTATACTCCCAGCTCGATGTATGAATCCTGTAAAATTAAAACTAAACGAGAAATAAGACATAAATTGCCAGCTACCGATCGCAAATTGTAAATGCAAAAAAAAAAAAGAAGAGCAACCGCGTTCCTTGACTTTATACCGGAATCGGCACAACATTGTTGCTGATCGCTGTGTGCGTTTTAAAATAAAAGAACAAAAATACCTCAATTACAATAATTTAAAGCGACGATGAATAGCCTAAATTTATAGGTCAAGGAGAACCTCGTCGTAATAACGTTTCGAAATTATAGCTGTCAAAGTGCGATGATTTTTTTTTCTCCATTTATTCAGCATCCGGATCCGTGATTCGTGATTAAGACGATCCATAACCGTCGATAAGGCAGTTTCTCGGTCCGACCCGTCCACTGGCGCCTCGACGAAGCCAGATCACCTCGTTGTGAGCTCAGTCGATATCGCAGGAGCCTGGAGAACGGGGTAACCGGCTCGATCTACCTCCTGTATCTTGATGATAGCCGCGACTCTATTCCGCGGATTTGGCGACCGCGAGACCGTGATCGCGACGTGGTTCGATCAGGGCCGGTCGGAGATACACCCCCTCGCGGTACCCGCATAACAGGCGTATATCAAAAAGCGGAATGCCAATAACTCGGAGGTTTCGGTGGATAATAATCACGTCGATACGATTCCGAATTGTTTTCCGATCATCGACACCGACAGCCACTTGTCGCCAGATATAATTCCGCGAACGGCGTAAATATCTTTGATTCTCTTCGGGCCTGAGCTATTTTTTTTTCTTTCTTTAATTACACTGCAGGCGATGTGCCGTGAGAGATTAAGCTTGGATTACGGAGGGATGTGGTAGTAGCTAGTTGTGCCGAGACATGCAATGATTATTCTGATAATTACTTCACCGATTACATTTAAGATAGCGGGATGGCCCGAGCGTGGTCGAAGCATTAGAAAAAACCGTGCGGCGTTATCTGAAATTACCTCTGACGCCGCGTCACGAAGCCACGAACCTCCTGAGACGTTCTTTAAAAAAAAGACACTCGAATCAAATAAGTTCGTTTAAAGTCTTAATTAGACTTTTCGCTATGCGTTTGATACTCGATACCTTCTACGGTTCGTTAAAGTCGAATTAGGAGCGAACTAGAACTAGAATTGTGTCGTTTTTACTCATCTGGCCAATGACATGACTATCATTGTGGTTCGATTTCGGTTCGTCCTTTCTTTTTATTGTTTTTTTTTCGTGTGAAAAGAGACACTGCGATTCTGTTTCTATACGTAGCGGATTCTCATACCCTGGCAAAACTGACACTTTGATTTCCGTGAAGCCGTCGAAAACGGAGCACTTGTTGCTCACGATAATACCCTCGCAGAATTAGGAGCGAACGTAGAGACGGAGCTTTCCTCGACCCCCGCGAAGAATCTTTAAAGATTGCACATTTTTTTTCTCGCATTGTAAATTTTGAAACGACGATTCATTTCCTGGGTCATTTATTACTGTATATATTTAGTCATTGAATCGTGCGCTCGATAATCCGGAATAATCTGCTCAATGAAGCGCGGTAGTTATCCAACAATGGAATTTTTTTTCCATTGAAAAAAAACATTGTCAAGATTTTGTCTTGATTGAAATTAATCGTGGTGACGTTATTTTCGAAAAAAAAGTCTCGTTTTAAATTTCTACGAAACGATATTAATCAAAGTTTATCATTCTAAGAAAAATATGTTTCTATCATCGACGATCTCGGATGTAGCAGAGTGCATCGAAGCAACCGGCGCCGTTTCTGTGTAATATTTATCTCGAAAAACACCATGCTCGCAACTTTCAAGGTAACAATTGTACCGTGGCTATCATAATAGGGGATTTTCATGCACTATTGGTCATCGTTGACAATGGTGAATACTTATGTTTACTTTTCTCTGCCCGTTTCGTAACGGGCATCGCCAGATTATTTATTGACCGTCTCGAACCGCCCTCGACGAGAACGATCGGGTCATTATTTTCACTGCCTAAAGACGACGATATTTAAATTCCATTAAATTTATGCATTGGGGCGTGGATGACATGGATCAAGTTTGTAACTGGTGCCTGGTCCGCATATTACAGCTATAGGTACACCGAACATTGTTCAACGCTGCGTCCCACAGCTCCGAGCCGATAAATCAAATCGAAAATTATCATTAGTTCGATATAGTTTTTGAGAAATAAAAAATGTTTTTAATCCCTTCGTCACCTCGCACGAAGCTCCGTTACGGACAAGATCAAAGCAACAGCAAATGAAGCGAAATAATTACTAGTTACCCACGTAGAAATAGTAGATACGATAAAATGGAAAGAGCGGAACAGGGATAGGATATCATGGCCAGTCATTACAAGATTAGCCCCAAAGGCACCTGACGTGGGGCCATTGTCGAGTCGTTTTACAGCCGAGTGACCAGGCACCAACTTCTACACGCTTTGCTAGGCCTTCTGCCTTCTGCCTTGGCTGCTGCAGCTATTATCTCGCGTTGCTTCTTTGCCTTTTTTGCTTGGAGGGGTCGAACGGAGATCTTTCTCGGCGATACGCATTGTCCACAGGCGTTACTCTATGAACGCATTCCTTCCTCCTCCGCATCGACTCGCGGATGCAACGATTCGTTTATTCGAATAAATGCCTCGTCCTGGGTTCAGACTGTCCAACGGAGTTTGTCTCACAATTTCCGGGATTGAAACAAGAAGAAAAACGCGTTTACTTCGAGTTCAGCGGAAGCGCTTCTTCGATGGGTTGTACATCTTCGTGATCGTTACACAAAACCGTCTCCAACGTGATTGGCAAACGCGCTTTGAAATTCCGACATCTGCGTATGCGCGAGTCTTTTCGTATTTTAGAATTTTGCATCCGAACGCCGGCGTCGGGCAATCAGCATACGGTCCGAGTACCTAGATACCCGTGACACTCGTCATTCGGTCAGGAGTGAAGAGCCTCGGGTCAGTCAATCGGACACGCGAAGACACCTCAATCAGCTACGGAGTTTCCACCGCTCGGATACCCTTGTCAATCTTTGTTCTTCTCCCGTGTTCGGTGTCCACTCAGAAGTCCGGATCGAACCTCGAAGAATGTCTCGAGGCATTTCTATACGAGATTTATTCCCGTCTCCGGATAGTCGCGCGGTGCTAATCGCCGCCGTTTCAATTATCGAGGATAGTGACGAGCCGCAGCGTGTGGCCGGATCACCGCACTAAATGTACCAATTTAAAATCGTTTAAAAATAATCCTATTATGTAAATAGATCGAGAGGACAGTCAATGGCCGGATCATCGTCGGCTAAATAACCGACAATTTCCGTCGACTCTTCTCATACTCATATACGCCGAGAGTGAGGAGTCAGGTTATAACATTCGTTTGATTGCACCGGTCCACCGGTCCACCGGTCCACCGGCAGCGGTGGGTAAGTGTGCTTTATAAATACAGACGGTGACTATCCATAATGCATCTACCACGCCCTGGGTCCGCGTAGAATATAAAGATTCGTGCCATAGAATCCGGACTGGTCAGATAACGGAGCCGACTAACTAACCTTCAGCTTCGGCGAGATCAGCTGCTTTATCAGCGCTACCATGTACTAAACTATATCGGATTCACTGTCAGTTGTAATTCGCACGTAAACGCGTCCACCCTATTATCCGAGGGGACTCTGAGCGTCCCGAGTTCCAGAACCGATTTATCCGATCGTGTGTCACTTTAACTTCCTTTTCAAGAATATCAATGCGACGCCTCCTTACATCGAGACAACGTTACCGAGTGTTCGAGTGCGATGCACGGAGCTCCGTACCGTGTCCCACGACCGCGTGGGTGGCTCGACGCACGTGCCTCTGAATCGTAATTCTTAATTGCTTCATTTCTACGACTTGACCCGACCCATGCCCTGATCGCGGACCATCTGGCCGATACGGTGTCCGATACAATTCCGGTAGCTCCACGTTCACGTCTGTTCCGCGTACGTATCGCAAATCTGCAAATTCGATCGTACGAAGACAAATTGGTCCCGGATTATTAGCATTGGAAATGCTTCTAGTTTCCGTGTGCAAAAGACAAAAGATGGACAACGTGCATGAAGAACGAGAAAACAGGTGACATTTGTAATGCCTTCAGAGGTTCGCGTTACACACAAGATCTGTAGATTTTGTTCATTTATTTCATCATCAACACTTCATAGTATCTCTAAAGTACAAGTGTTGCTGACTGACTGAACTTTGACTATCTCTGCGAAACGTGTCCCGTATCTGAAATGTTTGCTGTTCGTAGTCACGGTTTTTAGCACGATCACTCACAGCTGGATAGTTGGTGTCATTCGATTCGGCCTCCACCGGTGATTATTCACGCTCCAAGTTTTATCTACGTCTTTGTACGAAGACCGTAGGTATGGAAGCCTAAAGATATTACATGGTGCAGGGGGAAAATCATAAGGTGTGACGCGGTTATACATAACCATTGATCAACTTCTCATAATGCAAGCGAATGCAGATTGCGACATGGACAATACGAGAACTCTTACGAAATCCGAGTCATTAATCGCCCGTTACTTTGAAAAATTGATTCCCATTCCTTCATGATATGATCGTTGATTATACGCGGAACCTCTCCTCGTCTCCGAAAGGCCATAACGCGACTCGTCCAGTTTCTTATCCTCAAGATTTTACTCACGGTTCGGCGAGCGGAGACGGAGCGAAGAGTCGGGTCGAGTTAGCCAGCACTGGTATCAGAAGGTAGGCACCATAGGTACATAGCCATGGCAATGGCCATAGCGCATAGGGAACTGAGGACGGTTAGTTGCGGCTAACGAACGAGGTCAGCGATATCGCATCTCTGGCGGAATGTACCAGGTTTGCCATCTCGAATCGAATCTCACATTAGCATTTTCTTCTCCCGGAGGGGTCACCGCGTCTGACGCCGTCGTTCAACGCGTTCAACGCGCCAAAGGCGCGACCAACCAACCTGCCCCCGACTTTCTCATATAATCGATTATTCGTCAACCGCAATACCGTCGATCGGTAGCCGCTCCTCGACGATCTAAAATCGATCCAAACCCCAAAACTTTACAAGATCAACGGGAAAACCGAGAAATGTCAGGGAATTTCATAAAATCAACAGATTTTAAAAACCTTGGATGCTATCATCATCATAATTCTTCTCTTCTCCTTCTTGACGATGTTAGTTTCTCCGTACCTCACGGATCTACGGACAAATTGCCCTACTGTACTATGGGCTCTGGATCACTCGCCGCTATGTCTGTCTTTGAGAGTAACTGGAAACCAATCCTTTCGGTGGGTGGTTCGAGGGATTGGGATGTTACAAGGCCGAAAAAAATTGGAAATTGAGCTTTCCAACGATTTGAAATCGGTTTCGAGGGCTTCTGTTTATTTTTTAAAATCATTTTGAAAACTTTTCTATGTCTTCTAGATTTTATTGAACTTTATTTAAGGTTTCTCGACCTTTATTTATTCATTTATTTGATAATATATGTGCGAGCCCTTTTACATCGCTAAAATGAACAGAAAAGTAAAGATAAAAGATGAGTGATATGATTTCTTCCTATATTTTATCGGTTCTGAAATATCGACGTACAAAGTTTCGGGAAATGTTGATAAATTTGAGTGAAAAAACATCAAGAGCGTTTGAAAATTTTCACAAATGATGCTAAAGCTAGTCACATATTTCAAAATTTCTGTAATCATTTGAAATTTTTCCAAGCTCTTTGATCTTGAACATAGATCTTATAAAACGATATAACATAATGAGAAAACCAGGGAAAACCTTTTCAAATATGCAAGAAAAATTTAGAATCATTCATCAAATGAGTCGCGATTTTTTCAAACCATTATCGATTTGTATGCATTTTGATAAAAAAATACCTTCAGAAATGATCGAAAAGGTTTTTGAAACATTCAAATTCCGTTCAAAAATCGACTGAATCTTCTAAACTCGATAAATATTTGAAATCCTTATGAAGTAATTCGAGACACTTATAAATCGTGAGAAAATTGTCACAAATCTAGTTCAGGAATCTTTGAAGATCTGCAATAAGAACGAAAAAAAATATTAAGAATCAAGTTATCTGATCAGCTGATTATAAAATTAGAATCAAATCAGTAATCGACTGAAAAATTCTCTTTCAAAGATAAATCTTGCATATTTTATTACTCACAAACAACCAGCGTGAGACAAAATTCGTTTATCTAGTGAAATATTCACAAAAATTATGAAACACTTAATTCAAATGTACTAATAACGATTAAACAACGTATGAAACAAAATTTCCTTCATTTTTCTCAGGAGGAAGACGGAAAGAACCTCGTCGCTGACGCCATC
>JAFFZH010013165.1:27358-102710 GCA_018420115.1 Euura saliciscinereae
GCTGACGCCATCAGAGCCGGAATGTTCAACGATCTGGGTTCAGGTTCGAACGTGGACGTCTGCGTCATCCGCAAGGGTTCCATCGACTACATTCGTCCCTTCGACGTCGCGAACATCAAGGGGAAAAAGCAGGGCTCGTACCGCTACAAACAAGGAACAACCGCAGTTCTTAACAATATCGTGCGCCCGATAATTATCGAGAAGACTGTATAGTTCGCAAGGTCGAACAAGAGTCCATGGACACTTCGTCTTAGCTTCTTATAAAACTTATTTTTTAAACATTCGTTCCGAGATCGATCGGTCTTCTTCTTTTCTGTTTGTAATACTGCTGAATAAATATCGAGATTCGATTCTACTCTCCCGGTTTTTATCTCACCTTCAAAACTCTCCTCGTGCAGTTGGGATTCTGGGTGGGCTACACCGTACTCGTAAATTTTTTCCAGACTCAGCTTCAGCGCATGTCGGTTAGATGTATCCAGTCTCCATTTATCCCAAGATTCATATTTTTGGCAAAGTCCATCGACAATCACGGTGCGCAACGAATTCTGGCCCGACGGTCCAGCCGAATCGGACAGAAAATTCAACACTCCTTTGCAATCTATTTGTATAAGATTCATAAATATGAAGAGCCGGAGCTCCGTGGCCCTGGGATCACCGGTGCAGTGTCTCAGCATGTAGAGCAAGACCTTCAATGGAACGTGCAGGCTCTCGCCAAGCTCGTATTCGCCTTCAAGAGTTTCTTTGAGCTCTCTGATCATTGATAAAACAACGTATTCCGCAGCTTTACCCCGATACTGTAGGAATGATTACCAATGTCAAATGAATAATCGAAAAATGGGATGATTATTTACGTAGGATTTCATGGGTCACGTACCTCGCTGCTGTGATTCAAAATGTGCGCGGCTACCAGTAAAACGTACTGCTGCCCCGTTTTACCATTCGTAAACCGCAGGCAGTGCCGGATTATCGCCTAGGCCCACGAGGCCCGGGCCTAGGGCGGCAGATTTTGAGGGGCGGCAAATTTTTTGAAAAGCATTTTACGCGTGTGCCAATTTTTGAAAGCGGTGAATTTTCGAGAGCGGTATTGCCAATTCTTTTTCTGACATTACACGTGGATATGTGTGAAAAAAGTTGTAAGCAAACCTCAATAGATGTTCTTGCACATGAGCAAAGTTGAGTCAAATCAATCGAATACTTTTTGAGAAAATGATTCCGAAAATTCGCCTTTTTTTCACGCATTCTGCTCAGGTACCCACCTCCCCTTAATAGAATTGTTTGATGTCTACGAAGAGTAAGCGAAAGAAAAATATAAAATTCAAGAGTACGAATCTAACTCACAAAAACAAGCGGGTTTGGGCTGACTATGAGCCAGCCTTCGAACTTCCCGTTATTTATTTTTTTCTCAGCTGTTTTGAAATTTGCAAATATGACCTCAGGTTTTTGATCAGCCGTTCAAAAAACCTACGAGTACCAATTTTCGTAAGATTTCGAATGTTTTTAGTGTTTTTCCCGGCAAATTGGATTCGCCATTTCGAATTTCGCAAATCTGACGTCAGATTCGTGATCAGTGACCCAAAAAACCTACGAGTACTAAGTTTCATCCAAATCCAAATGTATTTAGTTTTTTTGCAACATATCGAATACGCCGAATCAAAATTTTGCAAAACTGACTTCAGATTCGTGATCAGTGATTGAAAAAACCATATGGTACCAAATTTCATTGAAATCCGTTGATTCGTTCTCAAGATATCGTCGTTTTTGTTGTGTTTTTTAGAATTTCGTTATTTAAATAGTTCAAAAAGTACCGATCCGATCAAAGCCAAAATCTAATCAGTTCTAAGTTGAGAAAAGCCCCATCGATTGAGCCCAAGTTGATCGAAATCCGACCACGCGTTCTCGAGATATCGCGCGGACAAAAATGTGGTCACGCACATACACACACACACACACACACACACACACACACACACACACACACACATACACACATCCAGACGTCAAACTGAAAATAGTCGGAGGTGATTCTTTGGACCTCGAAACGTGAAGATTTAGTGAAAACTCAACTTTTCATTTTCGGGGTGATCACAATAACTTCCTTTTTTCTCTGAAAACAGAGAAACGGGAAGTTAAAAAAACGGAAACGTGAATTACAGTCTGACGAGACACGTGAGGGAGAGGTCAAATTATGTGGTAGATATAAATCCAAAACCGAAACCTTCTTGACGATCTTGCAGGATCTTATAGCCGCCGAATTGAAACGCAAGAGTAGTACATACTAAGATCTCTATGACCGGTTTCAATTTTTTTTTCTGAAATTACTGAGATCTTGGCAGTTGAAATAACAGAATACGCGGCAAAATTACAGGAATATTGTCAAGGAGATTTGGAAACAGTTCTGGTGGACGAGTGTCTCCAATTTCGATCGTTTTTGGAATGCGTGAAAGCGAATGAAAGCGAGAGAAAATCTATTCTAAATCATTCTCCAAATCTCGACTCGGACTTCGTGAATATTGATATTGCACTTCGAATGTTGTTTTTCACACCTGCTACTAACTGTTGAGCAGAACGATCATTCTCAGCATTAAAATAAGTGAAGAACTATTTGCGAGCCAATTTGAGCGAAGCAAAATTAGACTCCCTTTCTGTTCTTGCTATTGGAAAAGATCTCACAACTTCGGTAGATTACACGGAATTGATGAATAAATTTGCCGCTCAAAAAAAGAGACGTCGACCAATGTGAATAAAAACTAGCCGGTTTTAGCCAAAAAGCTCATCGCTTTTTTGCGTAAGGCACGATCGCACAGTGCTGGTTTGTTTTGAAATAGTGTTCAAATCCCCCAAAAATTCCCAAAATTTTGATTCGTGATCAGAAGGCTGAATTCCAAAGCTCGCTATTGTATCTTCAAAATTGACAAAGTTAGCAATCGCCATTTCTGAACCGGAAGTCGGATCGGGTCTAAAAAGAAATTTGCACATCTTCGGGGTAAAAAAAGTATCCTCTGCAAATTTCACCGGAATCGGTTCAGCGGTTTGGCTAGCTCGTGTTTACAAGCAACTTCAACGATTTGACACCGAGACGCAGGTACCGGAAAAATCCTCAAAAATTCCCAAAATGTTGATTCGTGATCAGAAGACTGTATTCCAAAGCTCGTTGTTGTATCTTCAAAATTCACAAAGTTGGCAATCGCAATTTCTGAACCGGAAATCGGATCAAGTACACAAAAAAAATTGCACATCTGCAGGCTGAAAACAGTATCCAGTGCAAATTTCGTCGAAATCGGTTCAGCGGTTTGGCTAAGCTCGTGTTTACAAGCAACTTCAAAGATTTGACACCGAGACGCAGGTGCCGGAAAAATCCTCAAAAATTCCCGAAATTTTGATTTGTGATCAGAAGACTGTATTCCAAAGATCGTTGTTGTATCTTCAAAATTGACAAACTTAGCAATCGCAATTTCTGAACCAGAAGTCGGATGAAGTACACAAACAAAATTGCATATCTGTAGGCTGAAAACAGTATCCAGTGCAAATTTTGTCAAAATCGGTTCAGCGGTTTGGCTGAAACCGTGTTTACAAGAAATGGGGGGTCACATACACCACTCTTGAAAATGCTCGAAAACGATTACCCAGGTGCCAAAACGTGCTCCTTATATGATTTTAGAATTTTTACTCGATCCGACGTTTTTAGCGATGGCGAATGTATAAGGCACTCCGTTTTTAACGATCGTGCCTAAGAAGAATAATTATTTCGTCGGCCTGTTCAAGTCAGAATTTTCAATCGGTAAATTAATATAATGTCCAATAAAAAATATATTGGTGCAGTCAGTTATTTTCAGTTGAGGGGCGGCAAATAATTTAGGGGCCTAGGGGCGGCAAATTTATTAATCCGGCACTGACCGCAGGCTGAGAGTTTGCTTTCCAGCCCCTTTGAGAAATCCGCTTATCACCTCGCCTCCAATTCTCAGAATCTCGCAATCGTTTGAATTGAGAACGCAGTGGAAAACTGAGGGAATTATGGAAATTAGATCAGCAGACAGTTATTTCTGATTTGATAGGTTCACGTGGATTCACTTGTTGTTAGTACAAACCGGGAAATGCGGCTTCTACCAGAATCGATTTTGGTAATCCAACATAATGATAATATTCCACCACGGTCTTTAAAATATTGAATGCAAGGGCGCCAATTGTTCCTGAGAAATATTAAACAGATTGAAAAATCAGCGTTGGAATTTCGAAGTAAGATTTTGGTATATTTACTCTACCGCAGACTGTCTTTCATCAAAGTCTTGAGTTTTCATCACATACAACTAGCGACAAAGCAAGATCATGATAAATCGCGTGTCTAATGACATAAGGTCGTAAGCGCCAAAAACACGAATTTGGTGGCAAAAGGTCGTGTCATTTTTTTTTCCGCCATTCGCTCTAAAAATGACCAAAACGTATGAGATCAATTAAAATTACGAGATCGAAAAATGTAAATGCAAAAAGTCGTATGTTGGGCGGATACGTCATTCTTTCATTTCAATTTTTGAGGAAAATAAAAAAAAATGGTCAAAGCAGAAGGTCGTATCCACCATTTTGTTTTCACCCCTCATCGGAAAAGTCGTGCAAAACACCTGAAACGCGAAGATAAATTGAAAAAACGACCGTTTCTAAAAACTCGATAAAAAATATTCGCAGATAAAACCAGAAGGTCGTAAGCGCCAATTTTTTAATTTCTTTTTGGCGGATACGACCTTATGCAATTAATGAGAACCATTATTTTTTGCGAAGTTAGGACGGAAAGGTCGTATCCACCAGTATATTCGACCTTCTGCTTTTAATTGACCCAGTATTAAATTTCAACGTTTATGAACGAATCTTCGGGTCTTTAGTATAAATACGGTTAAAAAAAATGCCGTTACAAAAAGCAAAAAGTCGTATATTGGCGCTTACGACCTTATGTCATTGGGCACGCGATATGAGGTCCGAACGGATATGAATCCTAAAAAGGGACATTATTGCATTTTGTACAGACGATGATTATCCAACCAACGTTTTTATCGATTTGGTAGAGAGAGTAAACCATGAGCGTTCAGAAAACCATCTGCGGAGCTTCCTATAGTCTCGATGGTGCGCTATGACTCGCATTGTTAATATGCCAATGCTAATAATATGTATAATATTGTGTTTTCAAATTATGCTTGTGTCTCAGTTTGTGAAAGAAGTATGAACCTCTGAAGAAATAGTATATTACACACCTAGGGAGGGAAAGTAGGCTATTGCAAACTGCATGTGAGATTGACACCCGAGCCGAAGGCGAGGGTGGCAAGAACGCAGTTTGGGATGGCCTTTTTCACTCCCGTGGGTAGTATACTATTTTTCACCACCCCCTGCATCGGAAAACACGACTTCCCGTTCACGCAGCGGGCCGAAAGTCGTACTTTCCGTGCAGGTGTGGTGAAAAAAGTTTTGTACCCTCGCGATTTTACCTTCATTAGATGCACCGGCTGCATTCTTATTCTCTTCGACATCTGCGGGTGCCTCATTCATTGAATGGGTCGTTATCATATTTGCAAGAACCGGTATCAATGCACTTGCTTCAAACATTTTCCCGCATTCTGGGCATGATTGCCCTGCAGGCCGGTCGAACATCCCGTCAAGTATAGAGTGACACATCTTGACGATATCAAATTTCGTACGAAATTTGATGAATGTCTCGATTGTCAGGGCATAAACGGAAGCTGCCAAACCCTCGTATGTATGTCCTGTCTCTTCGAAGTTCTGACAAAGAATCAAACAATTCATCATAGAATTAGTATTTCAATTATCCAAGAAGATTTCAACATCTTTTTTTTTATCATTATTGAGATCAAACGGTAAGTTTCAAATGAATCACTTGTAAAGCACAGAAAAATAATTATTTGAATGCTGAGGTACTGTACTTATATGTATAGTTTGCCGAAAAGGGACTGTAAAAAGCATTGCTCAAAAGATAATTGTGAAATTTGTAATGGCAGTTTTTGATATTGCATGCGATCGGTTAAAAATTGCTTGTCAATCGACCTGCAAGCGAACAGACCCTAGGAAAATGAGATAATACATCGTAAGAGAAGGCGGTGTGAATGTGCTCCAAAACTGAGTACAAAGAGAGATATGTCTCTGTCCCGCTGTCATCCAGACCGGTTAATTCATCATCAAAGAATATTCTTAGTTATTAGATAGAGAGAAAAAAAAACTCACATCGAAAGCATCCGAAATATGCCTCAAGACTGAGTATACGTCGTTTTCCGACGTCGACTGCCTCGCAACGCTGAGAAGACCTTTCAAATAATCTGAAACGACAAGAGGAAACACCACGAGCTTCACACGGTTGTCGACAAAACCATAAATCGAACACCCTGCAGCCTTCATAGCTTCAATTCTCGTCGAGATTGGAAGACCGTCATCGAGGAGATTCTCAATCTCTAATTTTAGGGATCCCCCCATCTTGTCGAGCTTTCTTCCTTCCTCTTTCCCAATTTCAGCTTTTGAAATATCCGTCATATTGACAGAGATGACTATATTTCTTCGCGTTCAGTTCGCGAATATCAAAGATTGAAGAGAAAGGAAGACAAATATACGAAAAAAGCTGGTTTAGCTCACAATTTTATCCAGAAACAATACGTTAAACTGAAGTAGAGTTACCAGCTTGCGACTGCATGATGACCACACACTCTAGATTGGACTGAGAATAATAGACATAACATGGATAGTATCCCAGCCAGTAATCAAGGTGCTCTTTGATACCTTCGTGTTGATCCACGTTTGAGACTGGATATTGAATACGAAGCTTTGTTGATCAATACATGTGTGTGTGTTTGTGCATGGCAAAAGTATCCTCGAACGATACCCCGAGAAGGGATCAACGGTTGTTTGTGAAAATTTCAAATTTCAAACAGAAATATTCTGAAGCGTTTAAAACTGTATCGAAATCGTTAAAAACGATTTTGAATCTTGAAAAACATTGAAAATATTTTCGAACTAGTTCTGATGTTCAAAAATGATCCAAAATTAGTATGCATCTTGATCATTTTTTTCTTACAATCTTTTTGGAAAATTCTTCCTTCGTTCTGCGTTATCCGAGTTTTCCAAAATTTCTCTTCTTTAAAAAATTACCCAAACTCTTGTAAAACTCTTGACGCATTGCAGTTGTGGCGGAGCCGGAACTGCGGCAGACACTGAAATGACGACACAGATGATATCCCAGACAGCACAAACACATCTATACAATATGTATAAAATATATCGAAAATGATATTGAATATCAGTAGAATATTTGTACATCTTCAAATTACGTGCTTGAAATATTGTAGCAATATAGGTTTGGTCCTTTTTTAATATGCAGCATATGTATTCTCGGGATATTGTACAAATATTTGAATAATATTTCACGAATGTCCTATACAGTAATGCAACGTTGCAGCAATACTGGAGCAATTTTGCAGTAATATTGTGTTGTCGTACTGTAATAATAATAGTACGGAAGCAAAAAAAAAAAAAAAAATTGTTCTGACCGGGATTCGAACCGTGATCCCAACAACCGCCTCGCTCTACGAACCGCCCGCTCTACCCACTGCAAGAGCTTCATATTTACTGATTAATATTTAATCCGTCTGATCAAAGAAATGCCCACATTTACATCCATTGATATGATGTGTTATGGTTCGATTTAATTAATAATACACGACTAGCATTCAATTTCACGTATTTTCATTAGATCAAATTTGTGAAGAGTATACCAATATCGATATGTCAATATTGTAAAACACTTGAAATATTCGTACACAATTGGAAATATTTTTGAAACGTAAGCCGGTTAATATTGCATACATATTGTCCGAGTATATTTTTAAAATATACTGCAGTTGTGGGAAATATATTTGCAATATTAACGCATATGCACTCATGAATATTAAATTGGAAATATATTGAGAATATTGTATCAATATGTCGAATATTTTCAGATATTCTTGATATATTTTGTGCTGTCTGGGTAGCGAGCCAGTTGGAATTGATCGAATGGTAACAGCGGAACGACCCAAGGTCTCCGGGCAGTTCTGTTAACCGTAATAGATAATCAAACGACGTAGGCATTATGGTTCTTTGTTTTAGCCTAGAGATTCTGCGTTCATTACCTCCCTACCAGCCCGAGAGAAGCTGAGATGGACTCTAAAGACTTTCGACTTAGCAGCCCGAAGGCCCTAGGGCCTGTAACCTGGCCGTCATCGTAGACTGGAACGAAGGCAGTAAGTGCCGTGGCTAGTCCGTCGTAATTACACGGAACCATTAATTAGTATCTACTCCATATAACTGGAGGGATAATCGGTAAAAAGTATTTGACAAAAAATGCGTAAAAAATCAGGAGCCGAGTTAAGCTCATTCCGATTATTGACGTCTGGTTCATAATTACAACGGAGGATGTAAAACCTCCGGGTCGGTCGCTTCCTCGACTCGATTTTCTTGCCCCGGGTTTCGAATGAACGGCATCGCCAACGTTCATTCAATCGTACGGACAGCATTCTTTTGTCCGAGTTGAAACACATCCGAAACGTTCAAAGACATGCCTCCGGTTTCGGTACGGCGTTCCTCCTCGGTTGAATTGACAGTTTGATTAATTGTTACACGCGGCGCCGCCTACCTTTCCGTTGACATTTCAATCAGCCGAACAAATATTGAACGCTGACATTCCTGCCTATTGACGGGGGTCGTGGACAAAATCCGGAAACGTCTCTTCGAAGGAAATTGGAATCTCGAAAAACGTGACGAACTCCGGTTATGATTCCTGATCGACGATGTCCCGCTCGAACTTTCACGGTGATACTCTTAACGGCCCGAATCCATCGATGCTGGACCGAACAAGAGACAAAACTTTCACCGCGGTCACTCAAGTGATAAATATGTGTGTATTAAAAGTAGATGATATCTACGGTCTCTCGAAGGCACGTCGGACCGAAGTCTCGCAAGAACAACCAAACAGCCCCCGCATTAGAATATTGTCTCGCAGAAGAAGGCGTTCCCGGTCCTTCCGAGGCTGACCCCAAGCGAGAGAATCCATATCGGAATGCGTTCGTCAACGATACATGTGGTACATACGTTATGTAGAGCGGAAATATCTTCCTCGTTGTGTATCGTCGTTATTCATTTCTGTACAAAGAAAATTGGGCGACATATTTTTCATCGTGTCTGGGTCTACGATCATCCATCGGAGCTGAACATGCAACGTCGTGGTGGTCTTGAACAAAAATCTGACCCCATTTATCGATTATTCTGTAAAAACGAGCGAGCTTATCACTACCTCGTCGAAAAACGGTGAGTTGAACAATTTCACCGAAATTGATTCACAAACTTTTTCGTCAAGTCAAAGAGGAAAAAAAAATGGCCGATGAGAAGAAGGTGAGAGGACGAAATGTTAGCCGGTCGTAATTCGATGCAGTGTCGAGTGCTCCGTCACCGGTTGACATTTCCCGCCTCCCGGGTACGTGTCATCCTAGAGACGATCGTGCAAGGTACAAGACACGTACGCTGGTTCGAACCGGGAACGGGCTTAAGAACCCGAGCGACATTATCATACGGTCCAGTCATCCCGTCTTGTCTCGAGATACGCGTTCGCGGAGGCTGCAGGTACTCGAGGCCTAAGAAGTACAAAAATTGAAATACCCTCATAGTTACACGTAGTTTACCGGTGAACCGGGTAAATATCGTCCGTCGTGGGAAAACTATTGGAAGAGATGATCGGCGTAAGAAATAGACGATCGGTTGGACACGTCCATCACCCGGGACAGCGTGGAATCATTAATGTCGATTCTTGGACATATTTTCAGTTTTTCGAATGAAACTTATCGCGGATATCACTGGATACACTGCTTCATTCTCGATTGATTTATTCATCTGGCACGAAACCAGTTTACTTGCGCTTTTTATTCGACCATTAGTTTTTCCTATTCCTATATCACCCGCGTTTTGCCACCTAGAGATATGCCCCATCGGCTTTTATCGCTTGAGAAAAAGCTCGCAATAACTCAACTCCCGGAGTCCGGAAAGCTGATTGGAATATTAATTACGTTTTGACTCCGATTCAGCTTCTATTCGTAAATATCTAATAACTCCGTGGATTATAGAATGCGATAATTCTCCAGAGCGCGAGCAGTTTATAAATGAGATCGGGTTAATCTCCACATATACGGTGGCTAAAAATCGTCATCCAGAAGTCTAGCCTGCTAAAGTTATGTCACGTTACGGTAGTCGGTGCAGGGACTTCGATAGTTATACGGTATACCGATAAAGGTCTATGTCCGATTTGTGTTTCTCAAATCGAATGTACACCCGTATCTCGTTAGTTAGTATGACAAATCACCTCCTCCTATCTCCCTCGCCGTGTGCCAAACCTGAAACTCCAACTTTCGATTTGAAAGTTGAACAGGTCAGGTCATTGATTCGCAACAAATTCACCTACGGACCTCGGAATAGTGTGGAAAATGGTAATTATGTCGATTCCAGTGCCGGATCAAATTCATTGGTGGCCCAGAATCTGAGGGGGGTCAGAGGGAGGGAAATAAGAAATGATTTTTTCGCTATACTTGGTTTTGTAGTTGGAGTTATTCATCAAATATTTGAAAAAATGAGAATGGATGAACATATATTACATAATTTATCAATTATGGTGATACTATTCAGATATGAACAAAAATCATGATACATTGAATAAATCCAATAGAAAAACTAGCAATGATCTGTATTCAGAATAGTTTCTCACCTGCAGATTGATCGATAATTTCGTCAAAATCTGAACTCCTGCGAACAAAGGGGCTACCTTTGAGACCGGATCTATCGCAATGCGAAATTGACCATCGATCGATTGGAAATGGCAAAGAGACACGAACTTCTGAATAGAGAAAACTGGATTTAAGGAACGTGTGTAATTGGTAAATGAAGTGTATCTCACAAGCATCGCGCGGTAAGACGGGGGAATTATCCATGCCTTACTTACCTCGATGGTGGTCATACCCTGCATCCGATTGAATAGATCTCTTCGGAAAAAGAGCCAATAAAAATGGAGGAGTGTTATAAATGAGAAGAAAAAAGAAATAAGAAGATATTCACCTCGTAAAGGAATTATTCTCGGTCGATAGTCCGACCGCACGGCTCTACCAGCGATCGAGGATGTTTTTACAGCCAAGTATGCGACCCCTGACACTTTTGTTCGTGAACAATAGTTCTATTCTCATCACTCCGTGGATTGTATCGCGTTATCCAATAAACACTGTTGTTAACTAATTCGTGAGATCAAAGACTTTTCCGCTAAGGGTATAACAAAAAATATCGTTACCATAAATAATCGTTTAATTTTCGTTCTTTTACTTTTCTACTAGATCACGAAATCCACGATATTTGTGCGGTTCGATATTGAAATCGTTTGATAGAGTGAATAAACGCCTATCGTTTATCGTCTCTTTTCTCCATCGTCGTCCGCGAGCTCCTCACTTTAACGGGCTAATTGTAAATCTCATAAGATAGAGTGGCGGGTCAAGTTTGAAAAAATAACGCTCGGGAGTTGATTTCAGTCGAGTCAGACTCGCGAGTAACTTACAGGTTGAATAAACGCAATCAGAAATTCACAGCAGCTGCTGTTCCCGCTGGTACAGATATACATGCATTCGCGTATCTCTGCTCTCCCCAGACTCCCTTTCGAGGATGCCGCAGTGACTCTCAGTTTATATCATCGATCGACAAAAATGAAGCGAAGAAACGATCCGAGCGTCAAACGATCGTCGATTGTCCATGAAAGTGGTTCTTCGTCGGAGAACGAGAGTTGAGGGAAAAAAAATGCGAAAATGTTAGTGAAAAGAAATGAGATTAGTCGTAGAATATTCCCGGAAGAGTGTGGCGCATAGTTGAAAGTCATTCAATTTGTCAGTCGGCAGTAACTCAGCTAATGGAAACTAAATCCATTCGCGAGCAGACCTGCACACATATACCGGAGCTTACCTATGGCGGTCAGGGATTAATTATAATCCGTAGACATTTGTAATTACAAATGCTAGCCACTGCACAGCACCCGGCGTTCCCGACCAGCTCCCCAGGCCCCACCGGAGCCCGAGAGACGAGTGACTTTGAGACTTCAAGACCTCGTGGAGTGCGTAGGCACTGCTCTGTGAGGAATTGCGTGTAATTGGAGGGCGAGTTCGCCATATATCTCATGCTCCGTTGCGTCCTCCGCTATGCCATGCCATGCCACTGCCTATACCAGGAGAATAATACCCTCGTAGATAGCCCTCGGGGTCTTTGCTATTTGCAGACTAATAAGCTACGCGTTACACTACCAGATGAAGAACGAGAATAAGAACTCATCTTCGCGCAAAAACGACAGACACACACACAATCTTTTTACGTTTCTTACGCTCATCTATCGTTACGTTATAGCGTCTAGACTCTAATATCAACGATGCAACTTCACGCTTCACCAGTTTTCAGAAAGTTCATCGCCAATTAATTAATTCTGTTCTCGGTCTGCATGATTTCTGACGACGAGCCGAGTAACTCTGCAGCTCTCGCGGATTCATAGCCCATGGGATAGACTGCGGACATCGGTCAGTCTCGTACGCCCACGCGTTTTGTTGCATCGCACGGAAGGAGTCCGAAGGCTAGCTTAAGAAAAGACTCGAGAGTCGAGAGAGTCTGGACCTCCAGAGGTGGAGACGCTAAGAAACGACCCTGACGCTGACTTGGATTACACGTTGAGCGAACACAATGCCGCTATCAGATCAGAAACTTTGATTTTTCACATCGCTCAAGCAATTTAACCGGTTCAATCGGCAGTGCGTGCTGTACGGTCTTCGTCTCTTGATGTTCGGAATTAATTCTCGAAGCTGACTCGACGTGTCTCGTGGTTTTTAATATTGCCAACAAGCTGACGAGTGGGTCATCGGTTTTGAAACTCGTTAGCCCTCGGCGTGGTCGGGCCTCGTTAAGACCGTTAACGACCCTAATGACGCAATTAGCCAAGAATTTGGCTCGGATGAAACGAAATGTGTTCCAGGATAGCCACTTCCTCATTCCTTATTCGATCTTAGAATCCTTTCCTCAATGCTCGCGGGGTACCCGACCCTATCCATGTTTCTGCATTCTGTCGCTCGACCGCTCGAGATGCTCGCATGCGAATCGAACATTACCCCGACCTGCTATTAATTGCCTTTGTACCACAAGCTCCGACACCTGCAGGAAAGCCTGACTTTATTCCGCGTACGGCGTTAACTTTTTTTTTTCTCTCTCTCTCACTCCCCGATCTCTTAACACTTTTTTACAAGTGCGATCATTTAGATTCACGCGGAGAGAAGAGGCGATAATTCAACGCTAAGACTCGATTAAAACTTATTTTATTATTCAATTTAAAGAATTAGCGGGAGATTCCGTTGCCGATATCTTTAACACCGCAATCGCACGCACGATGAGGCAATTAGGTACGGGGCAGAGGGGGAAAGGGGTTCTCGAAGCTTCTGCAACAACCTTGTCGCGAGGATGTTATTCCTTGTGTATAATGTGGGTAACGCGAAGTCGCGAGCTACCTACGTGTCTGAATCGGTGGTGTATCTCTGTACGGACTGTACGTAGTTTAATTACGCCCTGAGAGTTGTAAAGGTGCCGCTTCCTAGCATTGTAGGTGGCACGCAGGTATTCCTCGGCGCATACCTTGACTCGAGTACCTCACTTTGTACACCTTGCTCACGATTTTCATACGGTGAATGAATGAATGAATGAATAGATACACGAGAAACCGGAAATGTGAAGAAACTGATTATCTACGGTACAGCTGAATATCGATGCCAACGTATCCATGCAATGATCTAGATCGAAACTCGGGGAGTAGAGATATTGACTTCCGGTTACGATATGACAACCTCTGCCTGTGCGGTTCGTGCGTGCAGAGAATTGTGTGGGTATCGATGATATCTACATTACAGAATGCGCTCGCATGTATAATGCATAAAAATTGTCCAGAGTCCGAGTCGATACACAAAGAAACAGGTCCCGATGGGTATGAACTCCGTTGAACCTCTCGCAACCACGGTAATACATTTTTTCGATAAATATACATATAACTACTCGGATCAAAACTATCAACTTCCGCAGGTTGAATAACTCCTGAAGCGAAAACACGAGGGTATAACATAAATGAAAAAGAATTACGGAACTAGGAGCATCTGACTCCTATGTAAACGTACGAGCTAGAAGAAAGGTGCGAATGTAGTCGGAAACCAGAGTGCAACGAAGGTATAAGGTCGTGCAGGGTTCGTGCGAGGGTGTTCGGATCGTGTCAATGATAGAGTGGATTTACGGCAGTCACTGCGCGAATCCATTTGTTCCATCTGCATCTGCTTAGCACGCTAATGTTAGCTTCAGCACACTCCATTTCGCTCGGGGCTCAGGCTAGGGATAGGCTGGATCCCCATTTTTATGAATTAACCGATCGCCTATATGTACACAGACCCACTGGTTCAGCAAAACGAATCGGATGAGGAATTCTTCTAATTCCAATGGAAGAATTTCAAATTGCAGACTTCCTACACAGGATATCCGAGGCGAATAGCCCCTGGTGTACTCCCCTCTTTTTGGCGTTATTATAACAGAGTGCAAAGTACTCGATACTCGTCTTGGACTCGCGAAACGTTCGGTTTTCTATTTGTTGTTATACGGCAAGTGAGAGCCGGCGAACGCGGGTTGATTTACGGTGGTTGCCCCGAGGTGGTGAGCGCTAAGAAACCACGCACGGTCTTGTTATCGGCGGAACGCGTCCTCGCAACTTTATTAGCGGCTGCAAAGGCGGTGCCCCGTCTCAGAGGGCCGTTGATGGAGCACTTCCTACGATCCAGCCTACGGAAAGGATGTCTCGCGGTTCCAGGTTCAGAGGCTTGGCGACGAGCGGGCTTCAGTCTTCACCTAGGCCAGGATACGCGCCACACGACCGACGTACGTAAACCGTGCAACACCACTAACACCCGTAACAACCCGTCGATATCTACCTAGCCGCGAAGGCGAAGAGGACGTACTTCGGACGTTGTTAACATTCAATGTCCAACGGTCAATACGGACTCGGTGAGATAACTCGTGTCCATCCGACACCCAGGGGTGTGTCGAACTCGGTCTAAACTCTCATTCTTTTTTCCCTCGTCATCCGCAAGGAAATTGTTAATCCGTTGGTCTTATCGGCTCGGAGTTCTTTTCTTCAAGGATTCAGATTCTTCATTCCCCGCACGCGTTCGTCTTATCTGACCAGGACGCGGACCGAGCATCGTCTACGTTGACCGGAGTTATGGCTCGATTGGTAACGCCCGTGTTCGACGAGATAGGAAAATTCCTCGGGCTCCGTAATTTGATAAAAAAACAATATAAAAAATATCGATATCGATGTATGATTAGCAACATGTCGCGGGGCCCAGGGCTGATCCCACAGCTTTTATAAAAATTTTAGATTCTCGATGTTCGATTCAGGGCACGTTGCGTGCGCTTCCCGTCAGTACGGGGTTAAATTATTCCCACACGTATATTAATCTGATGCTCGCCTCGGGGCCTCCGCGGCCACTTCTCGCATGCAATGAGCCGATAATTTACACCGAGAAAAACACTTATTCACAGAAAAAGTGATTAAAACTTTGGCCAAACATTGGAACCTCTTCGTTGACCGAAACTGAAGGCCTCAAGATCGAAAAAGTGCGAAAATTCAGCTCCTCCCGTGTCTTTATACTCGCGGTTACACCGACCGACACGCACACGCACACGCACACGCATACCGCGTGAGCGTTGACGAACAGAGGCCGGCGCACGCTACGCAGGACCTTCACGTGGGGGGCACATCTGTGCCCCGGCGGCACGACGCCGTGTTCGCAGACCCCGCCCGTCGCGAGGCGGTCGGTCACGACTCGGGCCAACCTGATAGCTGCCGGTACCATAGAGTATTCGGTCTCTAAACTATTGACTGCCGTTGTGTCGGGGAGGCCTCGAACCCGGGGGACAATACCAGCCCTTCCAGTGACCAGGTGGCAAACGGCGAGATATTATTTAAAACCAGCTACCACGGGGTCAGGTTCTTGCCCCTGTGCGGTGTCAGCGGGCCGTGCCTCTTCCCGGAGTCTAGTTCCGCACTCTTCAGACGTGGTTACGAAACAGCGCGAATTTATGTTCATTTCGGTTCACGATAGAAGCGAGGGCTTCGCTTCCACGTCAGTTTTACCCGCAGCTATTCGTCCGATCGGCTCGGCTATTAAGAGCTTTTCAGAGTGGAGGCGTGCGAGGTGACGACTAATTATTGTAATTAGTCGGGGGCGGCTCCCGGAAGGTCACACGTGGAATATGATCCGCGAGCCGGGACGAGAGTGCCACGAAACATTTGACGCCGAGTTCTCAGAAGATTAATTCTAACCTGTTTTAAATTTACTCTCAAAATTATGTCTCGGTGAACGATTCATTTTTCCAAATCGATATGTCTCGGCTTTACTTCCTGGAAATAATCGTCTACGATCTAAATTTGGAGGATCAAATCGTCAGGGATTCAGGCGACACTGTCTTCGTGGTGAAAGTAAACTTCACCGATTTACCAACCTTTCAAATTACCCGCCAGAATTTAACTTCCGCTAAAATTAAACCCATCGAAAATCCCGCGCATTTGGACTTTAGAGCCGGTCAAGCCTGCCACTTTACCATACCGCCTGAAATATTGGCGAAAAAAATCCTGAAGCATCCCTTCTCGGTGAAGATTTTCCGCCGGGGCGACTCCTTCCCCACGTGCCTCGCCGAGCTCCCGCTCTCCGGATGTCTCTGCGATCAATTGAGCCAAGGAACTTCCGTTGTTCCCAAGCCCTTCGTCTTCGGCGGTACCATCAACCTGGTCGATATCGGCGGGAATCCTTCGGGACACGTTAACGTCAACCTGCGATTAACCTGCCAGGGCACCTACGTCATCACCAGCTACGCCCTCGAGGAGGGATGCTTCGTTTTCAAGAATGACCCTCGAGGCGCCGAGTTCTGGGTCAGAGCAGTGCCGAATAATGAAGAGAAGCTGGAGACGACGACGAATCAACTTCCTTGGGAAGACTTGATGCGTGATGTAGCGGGGATTTTTCCATCCGCCGGTCGTCTTTCCGCGGGAAAACCGCCGCCGGTGTTGCCGCTGACTCCTCTGGGTCCCCCGGTTTTGGAGAATGTGTTGGAAAATGTTGCGAGTGATAAAAAGAAGGGAAAGAATAAAATGAGGAAGAAGAAATAGTCGAGGGTTTTGATTTTTTTTTGCTTTTTGCACCGGGGATAAAAATCGATCACCGATCGCATCGCACCTTCTTCTCGTAGTACCCTTGGCGTCGCTATGCGATGTGCGACGCCGAGGTCGTGTCCTACGAAGACAAATCTCCTCGGCTTCTGCCTCTAACAGGTTTACGCGTTTACGTAAACCCGGCGTGATCCTATATCCCGGTACCGTGCCGTGCCCGGGTTGTACGATGTTACGACGTGGCATCCAACTCCTCGTACGTCTTTCGTTGAATCAATTCGACGTAAATCATAATAACGTAGTCCCTCTGCACCCGATACCCGAGGATACCTAAACGTCGCGTGAGAAATCAGCATGTAACCTAACGCCATTTCTTACGGAAGAAAACAAAAAAAAAGCGGGTTCGGGCTGACTTTGAACCAAAACCTTCGAGTATACCAATTCTCATGAGATTTCGAATGTTTTTAGTGTTCCAAATTGAAGTTTTGTGAACAAAACCATGTGGTACCAAATTTCATTCAAATTCGTTGATTCGAACTCCAGATATCGTCAGTTTTACTGTATTTTTGAAAATTTTTGAAAAAATAATGATCAACCAAAAAGTTACGTTTAGAAAAGGACGAAAAATCATAAAAAACATCGCCTTTTTCGACAGACTTCTCTCGCTGTCATTTATCACTCCAATTGTTTCTGTATAATGGCTATAATCTGAATTTGTGCCATTTTTTCAGTCGGTCTGAAAAACCTGGAATTCTCAGTGAATTTCGAAATGACAAGTCGCCGGAAACTCCGATTGAACCCAATTTGATCAAAATGACCTCAAAACCAGTGAAAACTCGACTTATCTGCCTTTTTTGTCTTTGTCTCTGAAAACCGAGAAACAGGAATTTGAAAAAACGTGACAAGATTTTTCTTTCTTGACAGTAGCAGATTTAAAATTGAACATTCCGCGAACTGTTATACCCCGGTAATAACGAGGCGCATTGTAGTTATCGTTCATAGTTACCATCGAGACGTACCACGTACGTACGCCGAGCATGAGGTACATACATGGTGCAGCTGGTAGCCGCGGCGTGCTCGCGGTAAGCCGCGGCAAGAAATAATAGGTCGGAATAGAAAATGCTGCCAGTTTACCACCGACCAGAGGGATAGGTATACCCAATATTTAAGACATCCGAGTCGGTAGACCGAGATAGCATTATTACGCGGAAACTTGGTAGGCTTGGGTTGTACGTGGGCAGGGTATACGTCGGCAAAAGCCATTACGCTTTTTAGTTGAATAATTAAAATAATAATCCCGGTCAAGACGGACTAGAAACGAGACAGGGGGAGGCGGGAAAAGGGCTCTCCGCTCTCTCCGCGTCCGCGGTGATAATAAAGACCGCGCGTGGACCACGTTTTATGCGATGTGTAACGTTTTATCAATTTCCGCGCTGAATTTCTGTACCTGCTCACGGAGTTATACCCTGGCAAAATTGACTTTACGGAACGTTGAAGAAAATACACACTTTATAATATAAAAATACTAATAATTACTGTTTTCTAATGCCACTGAATTCAATCCGGATAATTCTATGTTTAATCAACTGTTAAATTAATACCGTATCCCGGTGACTCGGCACCATTAACGGCGCGTTACATGCATTACAGCCTCGCTATTTCATTCGACACAAAGCCGCGCGAGCTTCGGTAAAGACAGAAATTATGAATGCAATGTAAACAAATTGAATATTGTTCATCTCAAAAGAACTAATTTTTTTTTAATTTGCTTTCAAATGATGTTACTGCACAAATTTTTAAGGTAATTTTGAAGAATTGAGTTTTTTGTTTAGTTTTTTACACTCTGACTCTTGGGGTACGGTATGCAAAGCAAAGATGCGCTGCATCGGCTCGCGTGCTCGATGATCGTAACATTTGAGAAGGTGAGGTGGACGAATTTACTGCACCGGGCGTCTCATCGCTCGGCCACTTCGCAGGTACCACCGGGTAACTGCATGCGAATGACCAACGTCAGCGTCGTCGGACCGAGGCCAGAAGGAGGGAGTTATTATTTAGCAATAATGATTTAGGAAGGCGGGGCGTGAGTAAATTCATATCGGTAGTTTTCTTGTCCATAAAAAAAGGAAAAGAAGGATCGTAAACGGTCGAAGCGGCGGTACCTGCGGTAGGGTATCGGGAATCACCGATTGTAACGACTCGTTTTTAGAGAGGCATTCCTTTGTCGTACGGTGTACGCGTGGCGTGCCGGAGAACTCGGATAAGCGGGAGCGAGCCGGTAGGATATGAAAAACGGTGGAGTATCCCAGGACCTCGGTACGAGCAATTATCTGCTTAGGCTTATACCGCAGGTTGAGAACCGACGGGTAGGAGGAGGACGGAGGAAAAAAATTGAGGAAAATAGGAAACTTTTAACGCAGAATAAGTTTACGACTACCTCGGACCTAACGTATGTTTTATGAAATGCCCATACCCCTGACCGCTGGTACTAAATACACCATAAACTAGAGTGGATTGCCAGTAAACTCTAAATGCCAACGAGCCAACGGCACAGAAACTATTACATATCGGACGCCCGTCTTTTACCGCAGACTTCATTCACAACCCGCAATCCCCCCTACCGTCGTTACCCTCGGTATAATTAGCGTAGGTAGTGAAAAATATTCTCAACAATCGTTCGAGTGTGAAAAGCCACTAGAGATTATTCCGCACGCAGGTGGAATACCTCAGTTGTGCAAATATTGCTTGTCTCGATTTAATGAATGTGATTTAGTTGAGGTTCGCATTGGCGAACGACCATCTCGTGGCGGACGGTAGCCGGCGATTCCACGCTCAGATATTGACCACGGTGAATAGTACGATAAATAAGCTTCATTAGAAATAATCAGGGGGGTAGAAACGCCACAATGTTATCTAAATAGCGGCTTCAATTCATTACGGACACTTCCTCGTCTCGATTCAATCAGCCAAGACGTAGAATAAAACGCGTCTCTCGCTACTATCACTGACAAAGAGAATGGCATTTTTTATTTTTTTTCAATTCGCTGTTGTTTGGAATCGTCTCGAGCTACCGTTTGCGTCAGTCGATATAATTGATCACGTTTCTTTCATTTATTAATTATCATATCCTGCACCGGAGATACTCCAACTCTGAGTTATTTAGATAGCTCTATACATCGAACCGTGTAACGAATGCACGCAATTCATAATTTTCTACCCACTTGCCTTCGTTTACGAACAATCAATTACCACCCAGTATCCCGCAGGGTAGTCGGCCGGAGATATGCCAATCGATAAAACGATCATTTAAACTCGTCTTGTCAATTCTGTGATGAATAGAACGTCAGATGTTCCGAGTTAAGACGAAGCACTATAGCGGCAGAAAACCATCAAACGCGTTCATCATCCCGCGGTTTCAAATTAAACCTCAAACTCAAACTGAGACTTGAATTTTATTTATTTTAAACGATTTTTATTCCGACAGGATAAACACACGCTTGCCATTTTGGGTCGGCAACCTCGTCCCTGCATAATTATATCCCATTTACAAACACTCGCTGGCTCCCTGACCTCAAGGCAGCTGCTCCTGTTCACATGACCAAAACCGGTAATAATCAGTTTCTTTACTGTTTTTTTTTTCTCACTTACTTCATCTCGCATCGATTACAGCAAACCAAAGGACTGTGGATTTTTTCCTTCATCCACAGGCAAAACTGATTTCCAATCGATACGTTGTAAATTTACTATTCATCAAAATCGTTTCCTATAGACGGATATTGAATGATCGGTCATAACAGAAGCACAAAACGTCTCTGGTCATTAATAATAATCCGCAATGCCCACATCGATTTAAACATGCTTCCATTTAAATGATACTCGATGATCATTGATCAATGCTACATCGATCAAACTTATCCGAGGGCTGACAAGCTAATGCCCTATTAAACGAGCGGCGTGCCCGATCGCTCGGTGCCGTTAAAACTGGACATTACATGTACGACTGCCATCAACTGCTGTAGATACCCTACGTTTCTTTCTTCTACCAATCGACTGAATATCTAATATCTTTATTACTCTACCAATTCAAGATTGAACGAAACCGAGTCAGGAGTTGGAATCGAATTAATCGACTTAGTTATTAGCAAGCCAGCCACCCGCAGTGATCAGAGTTGAATAATGATAAATCTGTTGTTTAATTAGTATTGCAATTAATGCGGCTCTCTGTATCTGGTCTTACTCTACGGGCGGAGGCATACCTACTCACTTCCTCGAGATACCATCCGCGGTTGGGTCACGCGGCTTAAAACTCTGCCGGAGGATAATGCTCTCCTTCTAGGGCTTAATAGTAATCCGCACAAGAGGATACGATAACGAGACTCCTCGCTCCCGAATTTCAACCACATCCCTCCATGTGATATCTGTAATGAAATTGAGGAAGTGGTACTGAGTTATTGCGACCCCTGACCCCGGCAGAACTCCTCCACGGTCATAAATCACCGGCGGTTTTCAATTTATTGTAAGTCACTCAGCCCGCAGAGCCGCGGGTGTGTACCGGGTCTGTCAGTGACTCGGGGGATTCGCGCAAAGAGCCCATAAGTGTCGAGATAGCTGGCCGTAAGTTAGCCGAGAGCCGTATGGTCCGGAGCGACCCGGTTGACGGTAGCTAATTAATGCCCTGTCGTTTTCCAGGTTCTTGCCGCGGCCAACACCGCGCTATCGGTACCATCCTCGTGGCTCGTCCTCCTCGCGGTCTAAACTCCGGGTCCGAGGAACGTGCAGCAGCAGCAGCTACCGCGCGGTATGTAATAGAGCTGATTACGGGCCAATTAATGCTCACCCCTGTTACATTAATTGCAATTACAAAATTAGCAGGGGCGTCATCGAGCGCTGCGTGTACGCTGTCATTATCGCCTTGTCTCGTTGCCCTTGTTTTGCCCCGGGAGCGATAAGACCGCAAGAATTACACCGCCCGACGCGTAACTCGCCTAATCTTACGTACGATTATCTTAACCGTTACCACGGTATAAATTCGGTTAAAAATATGTTATCGACCTCGGTAAGTCGGGGTACCGAGCTATTACGTCCGGGACTCGAGCCTAGAATTACGCTACTCATCGATGGATATAAGGAAATTACGATGATTGCGGCCGCGAGACCCTCGGGGGGCGAGTGGTAAGACTATTTTTGTGTTTCTAGCGGTAACGCATAAATCGTTATCTTGAAAATTTTCGTCCAATTAGGGGCGGGGGATGCGCTTCGATTTTAAACAACTTGGAATATTTTCGTTTCCTCTTCTCGCAGATAAAATTAAAGATGCCAACTATATATACCGGACCATAGCCTGCGGGTATGTGTAAATGTGTTCGATACTAAAATCATACTCTCGACATTCGTTGACTCGGGAGACTCCGGATTAAGTCCGTCTAATAACAAGACGGGAGTTGGCTAGGTCCTGATCGTTATCTCAAGATCAAGGCCGGCTAGTTACGGCAAAGCTACCGTTAAATCAAAGCCACCGGTATCAGAATCGCCGAGTGGAAGGATCCAATTTTCTAACATCACCGCGGCTCGCTTATCATTTAATTAAAATTCACATGCAGTATTAAACGCGCGCGATCTTGAGAAACGATATTACGTCAGTAATTAATCCCAACTGTTGATCCTGCGGGGTTTACACGATATTTTTTTTCTGTTTTTCAAATTCGAATAAACCCAGGCGTGAGATTAAATCGTGTTCAGGTAGCGCAACGGGGTCGTTTCCCCTGCCCTCGACACTCGACTCGCAAATTGTAACAGATTTGAATTAGATATTTGAATGCGGCAAATCGAGATTTCACCTCGGATACAGATAAAGGTGGAACACGGACCAGGCTAGGAGGCGAGCCTCGGCAGGCTTAGGCACCGCGTGTTCACCGTTTACCATGATTTACTCGGATCTCGTGGCATCTCAAAGCGACCGCCTGTGCCCCACTTGGGCCACGGTACACGTTAACCTGTGTGAAGCGTCCGCCATTTGCATTTCACATTGTTATACCTGAACGAATGGTTATCCTGTCAATGCGGGTAATATATCGATAAAACTGTTATACCGAACCCCGGCTGGACCGTATGAAAACCGAGCGGGATCTCTATGAGCCTGAACCGAGATTACGCCTTTAGCCTTAAGGTCGAGACAATATCTATTCTCACAAAGATACTCGGGCTCGGTTGCCACAATTACAGAGAGCCAGCTCCGAATCGATTATGGATACCGAATCGTTTCTTTCTCAGCGGCTCAATATCAATATTCAATATATTAAATAAAAAGTGAGCAACTATCGCGGAAATAATGAAGCGTATCGCTCCGATTTTTATATACGTTTCGAGACGCGCGCGGGTGAATATATATTCGAACGGATGTTCGGTTTTATAGTTGTGTCCAAGAGGCATGCAATAATTCAGACGTAATGAGGGACAGCCATGACCGCCATCGGGCATCGCATCAATATGACTTCGCGGCGTTTAGTGGCCCATTATCTTTCACCTTGTACCTTTTGCGCGCGCCTTATTTCGCGATCGAGTTCCGTTCCTCGATGCTTGCAGGCGCCAGAGGCGCGTCAATGTTAAAGAGACCAGATCTGTCACTCGGTATTATTCGATATTGCGATTTTATCAACTTTTATCCCTTATATCTATAGCCCACGCGAATTCCTGCGTCACGTGACTCTCTTACAAACGCGTTTGTCCGCAGCATAGACATGCTTGAAACTGCGAACTGTGCTAAGCGGATTATGCTAAAAGACACGGGACAAAATGCACCGGTTACACGCTCCACCCGCACACCCACGCACCGGGTAATCTTTTGCGGTTTGTTCGTCACCGGTAGTCGAACCCGGACCCTGCACACGGGCGACGGTCGGATCTTCATTCTATTCTAATGTTTAACCCCATATCGGTACGTAACGGCGTGTTATATTATACTCGGGGCACTTATCTGTCCGCGTTTGCGAATCCGTGATCGTTTTCAATTACCTCTGCGGTACAACAAGAAGGAGAAGAAAAAGCCACGCACACCGGATATCGATATCGAACTAGGTGCGTGAGATATTTGTCGTGTACGCGATATTCTTGAAATCGACTAAATTATAAACGTCGAACGTATTCCACTCGTGGCGATAAATTAACCCCTCGTTGTAAATGTCGACCGGTTTTACACAAATTAATTATACTTACCCGGAGCGCATTCCTATACCGTTAATTGTAATGGGCTATAAGGAATATATATATATATACCTAGTTTAATTGCCATTGGTAAAATTCTTACAGTTCTATAATCACCGCGCGAGGCGAGTTATTATAACGCTATACCACATAGTTATTATTGATTGTACGATATCAATTTTCAAATTTCTTTTTCGCAACGTTTATACCGTGAAAGGGACGACTTCGAGATCCTTACGCGAATTATAAATCATTGATTAAATCTAGACTCGGTTATACCTTCATTGCTTTATTTTATCCACGGTTCTGTTTTTTTTTTCTTCGAACCTATGAAATCACGCTATTGAGATGCCCGTGGTAACGGATCGCCCTATACACGCTTTGGACCTCTCTAGTTATACTTGTTCAGTTCCTGGCCGGTGGCTCCTGCCTCCAGGCTGCCTACCTTCCTGATTTCTTACCGGGAACGGCACGCAACTGCGGAAGCAATCGCTCCGACTGTACTGTTAACACCTTGCCGATCGTGACACCCGCGTCGCCGCCAATTCCAAACTCCGAATCGCATGTACATCGTATAGAATTGGAGAAAATTAAAAGAGATTTTTCTTTTTCTTACCCCTCTGGTATAATTATTCCTCGTCCTTATTTTGCCCGAGAGGCGATCCTCGCGTGTCACCGAGATCCAGACTTCCTGGACACGTTACCCCCTTTTACGGTAAACTAGTGGGGTCTCTCCCTCTTACTCCGGGTTTTGCTCGGTTGGTGGCAACGCGATGCCTCCGAGGCGCAGGTGTGGCGGTATTCGTACCACAAAGAGATTACCTTTCCGTAGATGGCTCAAGCTCCGTTTGCCTCGACGTGCCTCTACTCCTCCGAGTCCCGGACACCGGGCAGTTCATGCAGTCCCGGAGCATTTGCCTGCCACGCACAAGAGTCTCTTCCTGTCCGCGAGCAACGCGTCTAGGCCACCTGGAAGCAGCCCGTCCTTAAAGGATAAGAAGCGGATGTTTAAGGCTCGGTAGTTTGACCTGAGCAAGGTCAGAGCTTAAACGGTTCCATCCGAGTTTTCTATAGACGGTGGGTGAAAAGTAGAGCGGGATCTTTATCCTCGAACAGGATACGAGGAGATAAGAAGATAGCTTTGTACCGGAGCAAAACTCTACCGAGGTGCTTCTGCAGTATTTGACTTGAATTACAAACCAGGGTAAAGTTTCACTTGACGCGTACCTATGAACGTCTGGAGGATGCAATTCAATCTGCAAAAGGTTTTAAATTGTACAAAACGGTGCAGACTTTTACCTGTGTTGTGCGATTTTTAACGAGAAAGAAGAACTCCTTAAATAATTGTTTCTCATTTTGCGAGAGTCAAGGAATTTGTTGCCTTCTTCGTTATATTAATGTTCTTATAGCCAGAGTCCCAGTCCAGCAGAGTTCTACTCGGGTACGATGAGACTGCTATTCAAATGTAATGACCGTTTATAGGAAATAATGGCGAACCTAGATCCCATTTATCAGCTGGATGCATCCCCCGCGTACCTACTACTGTCCATTCATTCATACCAGGGACTCGAAGACGTGAAATAATTGACTTCAACCTTCACCAGCTCCTGAAACGAAGACCATCTCCCATTACAATTGGACTTTGAGAGTCTTTAGTCGTTCCGTAGAAGTCAATCGGTCAATTTTTGTTCTGAAAAATAAATTGTACCATTAATCGCAAGAAGAAGATCATTGATCCAGTGACGATATCCCCTCTCCAAAACGTCCGATGTTTAATCGATACGAATTGAAATCGGGACAATTTCATATCAGCCGGTAGATCTCAGAGCATACACCTGGCTCTTAGGTATTTGCGAATAGAGAACAGTGCGGTAAGAAGGTTGGAAACGGATACTGGAGCAGATATAATCGGATGCAGATCTCCTCTGTGTTTTCTATCCTGGGACACCTCGCCCCCGCTCGGTAGGTTCGCCGCCTTTGGAATATACAGTTTTGTACCCGCAGTCCAGATACCGCGGTTGCCTCTGTGTTCCCCCGTCGACCCCCCCCCCAAATCTCCATTTACGTCTTATTCAAAGATCTGCAACAGGAGATTTCCACAGATTATTTATTCCCTTTAGCACGTGGCATTCGACGCATTCAACGCATTCGCGAAACTCCTCGTTCACCCACGCTTTATACAGCACCCACGCACTCTAACTCACGCACGTATCTCTAGCACCTTTGCTCACGGACGTTTGTTTCTCGTTTTTTTTCTTCTCTCTATTTCGTTCAGTTGTTTTTTTTTTATTTTATTTTATTTTATTTTTACACACAAACTACAACCGCGATTATGCAAAGAATTTTGTGCAGCTGCGCACAGTGTGCAACGATTTACTGCAGCCCGACAATTTCTCACAGGGTGAACGCAGTCCCCCCCTGCGTTAGTTCAGTTTCCGCGTTTGCAATCGTCTAATTCTGCTTCTAACACGTGCGTTTCACTATTTTTTTTTAGTCGAATTCAATCACCCTTTAATTTACGAGCTCCTCGAAAGCAGTCCCGCTGTTTTAATTACAGGTGTCTACTACTACCTATTCGCTTATGTAAAAGTGGCAGTGATCCGCCCACCAACCTGTCAGAAACCGAGGCACCCGACGCTTTCTTATTTGATAATATTTACGATCATGCCGCGAACAATACTGAATTCAGTCTACTGCCATGCCGAGACTCGAATAACTCTGCCAAACAATTTCTAGAGAATCATTTTTATCCCAGCGACACGTGGAAATTAAGGATGTTGTTCGGGTTAAAAAATATTTTCTATAATTGATATCGTACCGATATTTAATCCATATAAGCTGAAAATTCGATGCGATGGACCCAAAAGGCCTTCGAAGAACCCTCCGCTGGAATTGGTACTGGCTATTTTTATCGATATCAGAATAGAAAGAAGAGTAATTCACGTGAGGAATTTGTTTAACAGTGAAAAAGATCTCAAAAATGCAGTTTGAAACAATAATTTCCCCCAAAAAGGCACTCTTATCGTTTTTTTTGTTGTTTTTTTTTCATAAACATGAAATTTATTCACCTGGATTCAGTGACCAGACCTAAAAAAGCTCACGTGGAATTGTTCATAATACATTAAAGAAGATATCTGTGAAACTAGAAGTTGATTCGATAAATATTTCATCGCCAGTTACATTTTGGAATCTGAAAAGTAGGTGAAAATTAGTTTTTGAGATAATCCAAGATTCGTAACAGGCTGCGTATCAATTGAGAACTCCAGAAAAAGAGTAGTCCAATTAAACTCATATCGTTTTATATTCGGTGTTAGTTTGGTCCGATGACAAGTTCCAAGTTTCTCATCACTCCATTCTGAGCTGGGCATAATTGGATAATTCTTACAGATTATCACCGTTGGGCCCGGATTAGAACACTCGAAAAATCATTCGATCTTTGCAGATATTGATAGGTGAATGTATTTACTAAAGTCATCTACAATGAAAAGTTTCCTAAATGACAATTTTCATCATCATACAAATGAGCATTCGGACACTTTGATTGGTTCCAAAATGTCTGAAAGCTTGTTTCACGACTCTAGCCAACTTGAGATCAACGAGTCGATAGAAAGTCTCCCAGTATAAGCTGACTAATTATCGTCGCAGTCATTGATCGCATAATGGTATGAAATTATCGTGATTAACTTGTTCTCCCCTGCCGGTGTATGGACGTCGAGGAAAAACAAGCACTCTTGTTGCACAATCGATTCGGACACGAATTTCAGCACCGCTAGACCAGGACAGTAATCGATGGAGGTAGATTCGAGCAGAGGAGGTTGTTCGAGTAGCAGATGAATCTGGGTACATGGGTGTAACTGATATTTCCAGTTTTCTATCTCATGCAGCAAGGCGGGAGCCTTATAACGCGAACGGATTCCGAAGAAGTGATCTATGCCCCTTTTAACAGCCTCCACGGTTCACTGCGGCGACGCCAACACTTTGCGACAATATACGACAACATATGTCATTAAACTTATACCGTGCATGAAATATATCACGTTCGTGTGCAGCGCTGGGGTTTAGGTGCAAGCGGATTGCAGCCCGCCTCGAGGCATGAATGCCGATAGAGGCGTGTCACGGTCGAGTCCTGTTTTCAATTTTAATATACGCCACTCATAAGTGCCCACGACCACGAGATCCGCGTCCTCTGACAGGTGCGATTCTATTTTTCGTTCATTAACTACCGTTGATCAACATTTTCGCTCTCGATATTCTCGCTGACAAAATCAATCCCCGACATCGTCCTCGTTTGAAATTTAATTACAAATCCCGGTATCGAGTACCCGGACGCTGAGGAACGAACCACGAGGATGTTCGCATCCTATCGCTGGGGCGAACCGATCGCTAACGACCTCGAGAGATGCTCCTTGCCGGACGGTTATCCAGGTCCATCCCCGGTTATTAAGACGTTCCAGCTGAAATATAGCGTCCAACGAAATAATTGCCCTTCATTCCCATATGTATACGTTTTAAGTTTCAACCAGTATCCAGGCAATACGCCAGACGACGTTATTTATAGCTTTGCTATTTTAAATTGAGGTGCTACGGCTGCTGCTGCCGCAGCTCGGATCGTATGCTGAATCGGCCATCGATCCCTGTGTTCCATGAGGTTCATTATCCCCTTTTAGAGATCGTCCGAATCCACTTTTTCGCTCCACGATTGAATTTCCCGGTAAATTTTCGAGGCATGGATAAACGACGTGAGCAGGACGAAACGAGTCTGGTGAAAAATCGGCGATCCGAGACGAACCCCGGCCCGATCTGTCGCGAAAGACCCGAGAAACATGGAACACCTCGTTGTATCGCGATAATTCTTAATAGGCGTGAGTTATGTCATTTATTAAGCTCCCAAGATAGTAATTATAAAGAACGCGCGCGTGAGATCGAGGCGGTTTTAAGTAGTAAGAACAGTGGTCAGAGGTGGGCAAGCAATCCGACGTATTAAAACAGCGAGAGAATTAACTACCCGATCGATAAAGAACGTGTCAAGAAAGATATTCCCCAACAAATGAAAAATAAACGATCGAGCATATAAATTGGTGATTTGTAGATACTGGAATCAGATAATAAGACAGGCCTCCACTCTTTACTCTATAGAACTCCTCGGCTGGGAGATCAGGGTGAAAATACCCGGCGAGCAAACTCCTGCAAAGTGAAAGGCTCCCCGGGTAAAGACCAAGAAAGGAATGGTTTATCGAGTTACAATTCTGGATCTTAATTAGCTTCGGTTCGTAGAACCAACCGAATCCTCTCCGTGACCGATACACAGTGGACACGACTCGTCAGTCAGAAATTCATTCCTACCAAAAACGAAAGAGAAGAAGAAGATGAAGAAATGCTTGTTCTACACTCCTGTTCCGAACTCGATTTGGTCACGGGTTTCGTTCGGGTTCCGATAAAGTGCCAAGAGAGAAAACAATTTGTGTGGGTTAGATCGGTCAGTTGAATAGGACCGCCCGGGGCCTCGGAAGCCGCGATCAAATGATTCAATGGCCGAATGGTTTCGGATCTTCGAATGTTGTGTATGCGGTGTATATTATGCTCGAATGCCTCTATGGTGGTAGAGAATCATTGAAATTAAGGAGGCGGTTAACCCGCCTAATTTATCGCTTTATTATCGCTGATTAATTGCGCCACGGGTAATTGGCCCAGATTGACCAATCAGACGCCGGGACGTCGGCGCTCCACTCGTGTCATAAGTTTTTCTACTTATTATACAGACACACGGAAACCTGGTGGCTTTATTAGCTAATGTCTGGTTTATTCACGTGTCCAGACATTATTTTCATTCATTCCACGAGAGAAAGACATTATCGTATAGTCTTCTCCTTCATTGGCCAATCGCGGATGGTTTCAATGTTCGATAAACTTACAGCTTTCTAAAATATGTTTAATCACTCGTAGTAATTATTTGTAATTTTATGCAACTCACAATCCCCCGCAGCGATCACATCAAAATTGTGAATATAGATGACCGATTTACCTACCTACTACCTTATCATCATTTCGTCTGCAACCGCGGGATTATTACCGGAATTACTTCTGTTTCGTATAATTTATCAACCTTCATGACTAACCAGCTAGAAAATCTGCATGTCAAACTGTCATTACGAAAGGCTGATTACCCTCGGTATAAGATTATCGACGCCTCAGGGGTAAGACGGTAAAATTGCACGCGTGTGCGTAATGCAGTTATAGACACTTATGCGAACCTAACAACAATATCTCCTAACAGAGCCGATTTCAAACCTCCGGTTTCATTTCATTCCACGACTCTGATTGCGTTGGGCAGAGAAATATCGATCGGTTATCGGAAAATTTTCTAATCTATCCGCCTGCAGACGTCGCTGGTACAGGTATACCCTAGAGATGGGATCAGCTCGCGGCACTCTTTGCTTTTAAGAGAGCAGGTACCTCCTGGACCGTGGATGTTGGATGTTGGATGTGGCACAGGCCTCTGGGCTGGCGCATGCCGTTAATGGCTGCCAAGTAATTATTGTCTTAAGCCAGGTGGTCCGCTGTTACTTATTAGTACCATATAATACCACCACTGCGGTTGCATCGACTGCAACCCACTCCGTTGATAACTTGGTGATAAAAGAGTCGTCGACAAACACAGTTTAAAATTCGATGCCAAACACTTGAAATGTATTCGTTCAAAACAGAAGAACAGCCAAAGATGTCAAAGTTCTCTCTGATATTCAGTGTCTATAATTTCATAGAAGTATTCCTTCACGTAATATTTGATAAAATTCAAATTCCATGTCCTTATTGTCTCATTTCAATTGAATTTAGCACTTTTTGGCCGCTAACTATGGCTGCTGGCTTCAGCTTCGTGTCCAGTCCAGGGTACCCAGAGGCTGACGTAAAACCGTGAAGAAGTTACGTTCTGTAAGAAAGGTGGATCGGCTCTAACTCCTCGATGGATTCATAAACATGCCTTCGCACCGGTAACTGGGCTGCGCTTGTATTTCACACCGGTTACAGCAGAATAGAACATATTCTTTTATTTTATTTTATTTAAGTTTGTGTTTTTTGTTTTCTCTACCTCCAAGGGTACGTATGTACGGCCCTGTGATACGAACACTGTTAATTCAGCACCGTAGATGGAATATTAATTTTTACTCGGTTAATTAACAGCTCCTGAAATTAATGGCGCTCGTTACGAAACCTCGGTTGTCCATATGCGGTGATTAAGAGCAATCGACTCCCCATAAGGGAGCCTTTCATTGTTTTTAGAAACCGAGTATCTTGATCATCGAGTGGCCACGCGTTCCTCGTTTAATTTCATCTCGTTTTTATCCTCAGTTTTTTGGCGCTCAATATTCCGCGTTCTTTCGATTGGTCTGACCTCCGTGCGCGTCTATAAATCAATCATCTTTATCAAATCCGGTTTTTTCTTCCACTGACCGGAAGTCACCGATATTTGCTCGTGAATTATTCCTCCCTATCTGGTTTGAGCTATGAAACGTTCGTGTACCGGGGAATAATCTGAACCTTGTAAATTAGCGACGTCGTCTAGTTCTCTTTCTGTTGAATCTCTATAATTTCCTTCGGTAAGAAATTGACGCTGCAGGAAATCCCAGTAGCTCGGTATACGTGTATACTTACTTACTTACTTACTTACTTATACGTCATATTTTCCACTCATAGAGTAAAACGAGTTCCATTTGCATCAGCAATGTAACGCTTCGGAAGAGAGATTGAAGCGTGCCAATCTGAGGAGATACGCTTGCTCATTTACTATATTATATTTTATCCACACCATATAATTATTCAAGCTTCTTTCGCTAATATCTATTATTATTCCGTATTTATAACGCGGTTCGCGATCTAGGTGGTCCCATATCCCACAACGAGTCAACCTTCACCATTTAAAAAAAACCTGGAAGTCCTGCAAATCTCAGGGATTTTCTTCTGGAACATCCTAGAATTCTCGCCGGGAATATCGAGTTTATTCAGGGAATTTTTCTAAGAGTGATCCAATGAAAAAAAAGCCTTTCTGTAAATTCAAAACCCGGATCAAATTGCAAATAATAAAATGAAAAAATATTCTAGTACAGTTTAAGAAATAATTTTTAAAAAATCGGCTCGAATATTCTGGAATTCTCAGGAAATTTTAGATCCTGACTGATTAACGATTCAAATTGTCACCTGTAAAAAAAAATTACTGCTGAGTTAATTATATTCTAATTCTTCATTTTATCTGCCAGAGGAAAAAAAATGTGTCCCAATAAAAATAGAACTGATACGACTTGTTTTTGGGTTTCGGAGAGGCAGATTTCTGCCATTTATCATTCGTCACGATCATAAAGTATGCAATGACAAAATCGGAAGTAATTAAAATCGCAAAAGTAATCAGATACATACTTTTATTTGACGTGAAAACTCCTGTCGAACTATAGGAGAGTAAGATGTATGGAGGTGGCCGGCAGCAGCTGACCACTATCGGCCAGCATTCATCAAGAGGACAGCTACAGCTGGAGTAGGTATACGCACACCAGTATCCTCGTCTCTATACGTATTACCTCTCACGATTTGACGCTCTCGAGTAAAGCATACCTTGGTGATTAAATGAGAATTAATGAGATAAAAAACGAGTCTTATCAACGCTGAAAAATACATAAAACTGCGATACAACGTGATTATAGGAGCGAGAAGACCAAAATAGATCAAATTCCAATGTTTGTTAGGATATATTTTAGGTTCTCGTTGCGTTTTTCTAGTTTTTTAAAAAAGTTTATGCAAAATTGAAAAATTGAAAAGGATTGTGGATCACATAAAATAAAATTGAATTGGTAAAAAATAATCATGTTTCCGCCCGGGATCGAACCGGGGACCTTCCGCGTGTTAGGCGGATGTGATAACCACTACACCACGGAAACACCTTGAAAAATTCTTCTCATAACGTCAATTTATCATCTTGAAAAAATAATAGATCGATTCAGTACATCAGCTGACAGAGAACATGATATCGGCGTTTTTGGGTGAACCTAATTCTCTCGCCAGTCTTAAGCTGGGTTCCGAAAACAGCTGCGGATTTTTTTTCCCTTTGGCGTAATAATTCAAATTATCTCATTTATATCAATTTTTTCTTTTTTATTTCAAATTAATTTTTTGTGCTCCAAATAACTTTTTTATTTCACGTTATTTCAGTTGTATTGAAAAAAAATTATTTTAAATTGATTTTCTTATTTCTAATCAATTTTTTTTTCTCATTATTTCATATTTATTTCATTCATTTCTAATTTTTTTCAATTATTCCTAATTATTTCAGTTATTTCCACGGTTGTTTTTCATTATTTCATGTATTTTATGAGTCATTTCTTATTTTTTCGTTTATTTCTCATTATTTCAGTTACTTCAACGAGTTATTTTCCCCTCGGAAAAATCGCTGGACGAGAAATCTGGATCACAAAATTCAAAAAAGCGTTTCCGTGGTGTAGTGGTTATCACATCCGCCTAACACGCGGAAGGTCCCCGGTTCGATCCCGGGCGGAAACATTATTTTTGTTAAGAATTAAGCCAAATATTGTGCTAATAATTGAAACCAGAAACGAACAAAAACGACATCGCTATCATTAACACTCAACTTACAATGCTTCCGCTTTTCGAGCGAACGTGAGAATCAATACGATACATGTAAAAATAAATTTACATATATGCTCATTAATTATTGTTTATTATTATTATAACATAATTATTTGAAGACTTTTTCGACAACGTAATTAATTCTTTGATTCTGCGTAATTGAATATGAATTTTGGTCTTCTGGCAGAAAAATTCTGAAAAATGATTTTTAATTGACTTGAAATTATCTGGAATGAAACAATGAGGAATAAATACTTGAATGACATGATGGTTTTATATGTCTTTTGATCTACATACTAAATTTTGCGATTTTGCTATATTTATATCACGGTGTAGTTTAATATTGACTTTTCTTGCGGCCGTGTTCCGTATAAGTAGCGGAAGTAGAAAGAGACAGAGCACGACAACAATGCCAGCAGGTGACACAAATGAGAGACAGAAGACTGTTGACATTGTACTTTCCGATTAATCTTCAATCAATTACTTGAAATCGAAGAATCAATTCTTTATAAAAAGAGGCTACGGGTATCCGCTGGTTATTTATTCGGATTGAAAATTTGAATTTATAATGTATGATTAGCATCAGTCAGTTGTACATTGATACGGTAATCATATACACGTCCAGATTGTATAGCTGTAAGGTATTAGTTTCATTATTAGACCCGAAGTATCCTTTTTTTTTCTGATTATCAGTGAAATTTTTGGCTCCCAAATGCTTCTTTGATTTACAAGATTTCCTTTTCATCTTCTAACAGTAGAATTATTGTCGCGATATTCTCGTTTTCAGTTGTAAAACTAGAACTAGAAATTTGCAGTAAAATCGCTTCACGAGAAATCTATATTGCGAAACTCAAAAAAGCGTTTCCGTGGTGTAGTGGTTATCACATCCGCCTAACACGCGGAAGGTCCCCGGTTCGATCCCGGGCGGAAACATATTTTTTCTTTCCTTTTTTTTCTTCACAAACTAATACAATTCCCAAAACCATTTCTCTTATCGATTTCTCCAACTCTGATAAACTTTTGATAAACAAATATAATAACTGCCTGATTCTTTCGAGACAGACTCTACACTCCGTTAGGAGTATTGATATCAGTTCAGCCGCGGTAATTCAGTTTCTCTTACGTAATTCTTAAGACCTAAATAATTCCACACTCATCGACTTATAGCCGGCCTCTGACGAAACACTGTTGAGAATCAGTTCACAAGAGACATCTAACCGTTTCCGTGGTGTAGTGGTTATCACATCCGCCTAACACGCGGAAGGTCCCCGGTTCGATCCCGGGCGGAAACATATTTTTGTCTTTTTTTTTTTTTTTACTTTATTAAATTACACCTATAAAGTTTATCAGCCAAATTCTTCGACTCCCAAGAAACAGACATCTAAAATTCTATATTAAAAATTGATTTTATTGGAAAGACTGATTCGAGCTCGACGTACGTTTTACACAGAAATTAGAATCGAGTGTAAGACCCGAGACCCTGACGTTGGCATTTTAAGATGAACGAGGTTTTGTATAGTTAGAAAAAATAGAGAAACTTTGAAAGGAAATCTTGGTGAAGTGATAGGAGAGAGGAGAGTCGGTACAGAAAGGGAGGAATGAGATTCTCCAGATCCTAGATTACGATAGAAGGCGTTACAGCTGTTGATCGGTCGGACGTTTCAATATCGGTGACACATCAGAGAAGTAGAAGCGAGATTCTCTCTTCGCTCTAATCGTAAGATTTCCTAGACTTCATACCTTACTCCGACGATCTAGGCATGCAGAAGCCACGGGTAACATCCATCTCACCTTCTGGAACATCCGTGACGTGCAAAAAGAGGAGAGAATGGCCAGGGTAAGAGTAAACTGGTCAAAATTCTTCTCTCTTATTTTCTTTCTTTCTTATCCTTCTTATCTTTTTTTTTATCGTTGTTACTTTCATAGAACGAAGTGGACTATCATCCCGCACGACGCGTTCTACCGAACCTATTTCGTTCGCCACTCCATTACGTTGTCAACTTAACGAAGATGAATTAATTCCGTATCGATCTGACGTCTACTGTCTCGATCGCACGCAATCCGTCTTTGCGCTTGGGGAGAATCGTGTTTAATGATTCATTTTTCTATAGAGTTGAAGGGATCATCGAACCACGAAGATAAGTATATTCGGTTAGAAAGTCACTTTTGTTGTATAATTGACGGACCGCCAGCAACGTCTCATAGACGGCGACTGACTATTTACGATCTTTATATCGAACGATAATCAACGCGATTAGTTTTCCATAAAAATTAACTCAATTAATCCCCATTCGTCGTGCGTCAAGTGATCGATTCAGAAAAAAAAAGAAACAGGAAAGAGATGCGTAGGTGAGTGCAGCCTCATCTCTATTTCATATATTCTTCGTTTTTTTTTTTTCATCAAATTACATCGTGTAAGAGCGAAAGATAATTCCACAGTCATCCGAGGGCTCCTCCGACGCAGGTAGTTATCGGTGTACAACCTACTCTGTATGAGATAGGAATTAAATTTAAACCGTCGAAGCATCAATAATTTGAGAATCAATCATCGGTTAAAGATCGACACCGGGAGATGAGGTGGAAACTGCGGCGGTACAAAGCAAAACATGTAACCGGCCTCCGGCCCACGGTACACGATCCTAGTGTGTCATGGCTACATCTGATCCGGATGCACGATAATTATTTTATCATTTTTACATTTTCTTTGTGATTCGGATCAGAAGCCGAGTTCGACGATTTTGAAATAGTGGAAACTTACCTCCAGCTGTTTTCATCGACGATTATCTACTATAGCCTGTCGAATGACCGCAAGTAGTGATTATCAATGGCTGATAAGAATTATCGTCGTTCGTCGATAATTAAAGTACCTATGAACCGTTTGTAATCGATTATATAGATAATTTAAGGCTGTAATCATTGCCGTCGAGTGAAATGAGGCATAGTGTAATTTCACGGGGAAGAATGTGGGCTTAAATATTGCAGTAACTCTATACCGCACCGGAGTTGGAGCAATTTAATTATTCTCCACGAGGTCGTAATGATTATCTAGTTACACGCGAGGTTAACCATCGGTGTAAAAATAACGAGAGTATAAAGAAACAAAACGAGAAAGAAAATGTGAAAAGTTTATCGAACTAGATAATCAGAGATTCTAACCGAGTAGCGTAACCGAAGTTAAAACGACAAGTATGGAAAAAAATTGAAAAAATCAAATGCGTATATGAGTGAATAAGCATCTCTACGACAAGATGAGCACCGGTTTTAAAAGAGTCTGGTCTCTGGTCATATCGTCGTAATGCATCAACAGGTAGATATTAATAAATTGTACCATACCTCGGTCCGCGCTGCTAGCAAAGATATCGAAGATCGCGAGATCATATCTAATGATAATCAGTAGTCGGTTTACGATTGCTCGCCAGTAATAAATACAGCATCGCGCATTCCGCCAATTAACGGGGCCAACCTGCGGTCGCCTCAGGTCTGACGTACACGCGAGAAGAGGGCGGGAAGTATGCTGACGTACGATCCATCCTCGGCAGTTACATGAATTCATATTTTTTTTATACCCCACTGTCTTCTCTCTCCCGTTATTCTCTCTCTAGTTATTCTCCCGATTCGTTTTTGGGTGTCAGATTCGTCGCGTCTGCTGATCGCGCTAAAATTCGAGATAACTAGTAACTAGATACTTCGGATCGTTGAATCTGTGGGCTGAAGACACTGGCCACAGGTGAGGCTCGTCCGGTGTTCTACGGCCATCCTCACCACCTGTTGGCCCTTAAATCACGCGCAATACTGAAACAATCAACCTTCATCACACTATCGAAGCTAGATCAGGCCTGCGCCTGGAGGTAAGTAACTGCAGAAACTCACGTCGAGTGGGACACGGTCGAAGCAATTATGGCCGGTTTTACACTTCCGTCGTATTTTCATGCGATCGACTCGAACGAAAATGTCGAAATCAATCGGGGCTGGATTCAAACTTACCCTCATGATTTTAATCTGTGAAGGAAGATTTGGTGATGAAGATGATTAGCATTGCGGTTATTGATCTACAAAAAAATATTATCATTCTTGTTGATAAAAATTTATAAATTCACGTACATAAAGATTATAAAGTTTTTACAAATTCTATAAACAAAGACAAAAATTGCACACAAAATGAAGATTATCGTGAAGAATTCGTTCCAGCGAATATCTTTCACGTGACAACAAAATGTATCCTAAATGGCTAAAAAAAAACAACAACTTTCTGCACATCTAATTACGAATAGGAGATTAAGAATCCTCTTATTTTGACGATGCGGCTGACATCTCATCGTATTGTATAACAAGTGAGGCTTTTCGTGTTCTTTTTTCGTTTCTGCAACTTCTCCTTCGTTTCAGTGTCCAAGAAGCTGTGCATGAAGACAGACTCTCCGGCTTGGCAGGCTGCGGTAAAAGTTCAAATTTATCAGAACCTGCAATCCTAAAGTACTGTGCGTTGATTAAAATTGAGAAGAAGAAAATTCTGACCAATTTGAGTGCCGTCGGGGCTCCAGGCTGTGTAGAGGATCCTGCTTTTCTTCAAAGTTGGCACTATGGCGTCCGTTACTCTATCGAAACTCGCATAAATAGGCATGGCGACGTAGCCGATGCCACCTTCGCGAACGAACCAATTGACCATCAACTCCCCGGTGACCTTGTTCCACGCCAGGGTATCGACGCATCCGTCGAAATTCACAGTGCGATAAGCCAGCGATATTTGACGCTGAACGTTCCATATCGACAGGCCACCGTCACCCCGGCCACCCCCGATGCAGAGGACGCTATTTTCCCAGGGATGCCAAGCCATAGCCTGAAGTAATGGTGTCAGTTGATAATCGCTGATTCTTAATCCTGCGTGGATAATAATTTCTTACCCTAACTGGACCGTAGTATCCGATCTCCATGAAAGGCTCCAGGTCCGGTGCGGTGAAAATTCGCACGGCCGATTCGCGTCCGGAGCAAACTATGTATTTGTCGTTCGGTGACATGGCGACCATCACGATCTCCGAGGAAGATGCTTGGACGACCCTCACCTTGAACAGTCGCGGGGGGTCGGCGACAGCGAGAAAACCGTTACTGGATCCTCTGCGGGAAGGAAGAGGAAAACGTATTTCTGTGACACCGAAAACAGCGCGAATCTAATAGAGTGATTATTCAATCCAATCTAGTGCAATGTCAATCTTCCTTCGATTGATTTGCCCACTCAAATTGCTTGGACTGAAAGATTTCACTCTAAGAGAGCGCAAAAGTCACTCAATTCTTTATTCCACTTCACAGCTGGAGGTATGAGATACAACTATTTGTTATAACCAATACTTCTCGTAGTTGCGTTGATCGGTGAAGCCCCCCTTAAGAATTAGACACCACAAAAAGTTAATATCTACGTGATAAACTCACATGACTAAATAACGGTCGTCGGTTGACCAAGCGTAGGCTTGTGGTTGACAGGGGAAAGGGTGATTCCGGCCAACGTACTTGTACTCGCAACAAAGTTTGTTCGGTGTTGCACTGTAGTAGACACTTGTGACCGAGGATTCCCGTCCTATGGCTATTTTATCTCCTATAAATGATAATCATGAACTGATCAATGATGCGGAACTTGCTACTTCTTACCTCACCGTGGTTTACCTGAATTGCTGAATTTAACAGCGGTGCACTTTTCGTCGAACAAAAACTTGGTATCGTCGTTGCTCAGGTCGACGTCACCGTTTACAACGCAGACGCCGCGATCTATCACAGCGGCTATCATATTTTTCGAGCTCCAGTCGAGGAGGTTCTTGCCTGTAATCACAAAAACGTCCGTAGCTCGTTTATTTCGTGATATTTAATCAACGTCGAATTCAGCAAGTCTGAACTCACGAGCGCTCGGCCGGAAATGAGGTATATCCAAAATAGTGTCAGGCTGTCCGATAACCGGACGTCTCCGCGGTCTGACGGGCCACTTGTACTCGTCCTGGGCGTCGCTGAACTCCTCAAAGTTTCTCGGCCTTCCAGCTAGAGACCCGGGGACCGTCGGTGCCTTCGATGGATTTTGCTGCGTTAGCTGCAGTATGTACTGGCTTCCGCTGCCCGGGATCACAGTTTGCAACGCACGCGACATCGAACGCTTCTGCCATGCGAATCCCATGCTGTTCAGCTGAAGAGGAATTTATTTGAATAAAATTAGTCGATAGTTTAAGAGTCATGGATGTTTTAGCTGTGTATTAAATTGATTATGTATGTACTAAAATACGAGGCGGTATATGATTTTATCTGCATGAATAATCACGTTATACGCTTTTAAATAAGATGGAAAATGGCGAATGGATCACGATTTACTACAGATATAGTAGATTATACAGTGGATATTAATTCGTTTATGCTAATTTCGCGATCTAAATAACGTGTCCATTCAAGTCGCTGTTTTAATATGCATATTTGACTCCTGATCCGCTTATCAACCGGTCGAAAAACTTGATTCATCAACCAGCTTGCGAATATAAATGTGTCATCAAGTTTTCTAATCTAGGTCTCGAGGCTGTACGAAGAACAAAATCAGGCAAAGAAATCGTCCAAAATCAATCTGCAATCACAATTATTAGCCCCGGTTGAAACGTCGTCGTCCAAAAATCGAGATCGTGAAACAAGTATCGGCTGTTAACTAGAAAAACCTGTGTATACGTCGAGTTTTTTTTCTCTCAATCTTTCGTAGAACACGGGGTAAAAAGGTCTATAGCTGTGCGACAAAAGATGTTGGATAAAAGTAGATTTAAAATTATGTGAAACTTGTCGATTCCATGCCACTTGCGTCGTTGTGGCGGTGGCAGTGGCAGTTAGCTGGAACAGCGAAAGAAGTTGAATAACAGAAAACGAGAGTGAGCATACCCGCGAGGTTGTCCTCGGGACTGTCTAGAATAATTACAGATAATTGAGCTCACGTCGTTGGGCAGGTCGAGATCACGTCCACAAAGTTTCTTCGGCGGTTTAGTGACGAGATAGTGATACGCAGCTTCCAGGTTATGCCCTTTTCTTCGAGGTATAAATCGATCCTGCATCGAACACTGTAGCTGAGTTGGGATATCGTCATCCTGTTGACGAGGCTGCACGTAACTTCTCACCCGATTCGATCTCTCCCTCCGATTCGCGTAGATCGGCACCGTCTCCTGGTCAAAAGACAAAGACAAATTCGAGTATTTGCATTAGCTCAAAAACATCGTAAGCGGAGCTTCGGACTCTGCCGGCCAGGGCGACGCTCGCCCCCCTGGTATAATCGAGTCCGAAATCCCGTCCTATCCATCACGAACGTCCGCGACCTGGCCGACCAGGTGTTCGCTGGGGGTAACCAAAAAAGAGCGACGCCTGACCAGGTCAGCGTTATAGCGTCGAGTCTCTCTTCTAGGCGTGCATAATGGCGCATACGAATTACCCTGAGATCGTCGGGGCCCCCCTCGGGTCTGAGTATAAGCATACGGTTGCAGGAGATCGTAGTAAAATTTTGGATTTTAAAGTCTGGCTGAGCGAGTTGCACCACGTACCCGGGGTACCTCAAGGGCCGTTGCTCCGACTCCTCTGAACAATCGAAACACGAGCGCGTCGTTCTCTGGAGTACGTTGCGCAAAATAGGTGGACTGGTCAGATGTATCCTACACTCTGCAAATTTATGTGCACGTGCAATAATTCCACTCCGTGAGTACGGTGAAATAGATCAGAAGAGATTAAACTACTTTTATGTCCTGCGGATGATAGTCCGGCTTATGGTACGTGATTTTCATTTAATTGACATAATGCGTTCGATCCGAAGATCGAAGAAACTCGCGTTATCCGAGATCGGAACTTTTTGACGAATCTCATTCACGGATTCCGGGCTAAATAAGAAACTGGTATAAATATTCGGCGATCCTGTCCGTTCGCGTCTAATGGACCCCCAAAGGACTGCAAGCTGGGGTATAAAGGGGGGAAGACATGTCAGCGAGAGCGTAAATTAATGCGCAGTGTTTCTCGCTAAAAAGAGCTGGGGGGACGTCCGTTCGGGGTCCGAAACCAGTTTCCAATGTGCCGGATCGCCATACGGCTTGCATTCTTACACCGCAGCTTATTTTTATCTCCCTTCTTTGCCACATTGGCTCAATAAGTTCGAGACTTTACGGTTATACGCGAAAGTGGGGTAGAACGTGATCCAAATTTTTGGCGATCTTCCGCGCATAGAATTCTGCAGAGCGGCTAAAACACAATGAGGGTAATTCGAAGAGTATGCAGAACCCAGACAGATAGGTAATACCTCTATAGCTACGCGCTATGGAACCAGTTTAATAAGGGGGCAGTGTCCAGGGGTCACCGACCATTGTAAATCCTATGGTGTTTAACCCCGTCGCACCACCATAGTGCGGTACTAAAGATCGAAGGCCCTACGTCAGGAGACCGGAAGGATTCTCTTTTTTTTCCACGACAATTTTCCAACTGCTGATTATATTACGCCACAGCTAGCGTCACGTCACGGTAGCCAAAGTACCCCCTGGCTCGAGGTTCAGTGGGATGTGAAGACTTGAGATCGTTGGGTAAAATCAGTATATTTCAACTCTTTGGGTGGAATATGAACTGGTAACTCCATCCAGGCTACAAAAGGCTCCGTTAACACGTCGTCCAAGCGCGTATTAGGACATCAATATTAGGTTTGAGGACTTTGTCCAGGGTTCAAAAGGATTTGAGGACAGGCGAGCTGCGGGTTTCCGTCTTTACCCCCTGGCCCCTCTAATCCCGTCTTATTTTAATAATCTTTGAATGGTCGTACCGCAGGGCTCCTAATCTTCCGGAGTATCTGAAATTCCGACGCTTCTGATTAGAGTGACAAAAACGTAGTTTGTAAAAATCCTATCGACTGTCATCTGCGATTACAAAATCTATGTTCGATTACCGGATGAAGGAATCGTGGATGAGATTCTCACGGGATTAAAATAGCGTTGAGAATATTTCAGCTGCTTCCTGGTAGACGGAATTCTTGATCGGAGAGCTTCATGCAAATGAAATCTAAGTCTTTGACGCGTGGTGCGCAGGAAGAGAGGATTTGGCGGCAAGAAACCGGGGCCGGCACCCCATAAATCAAAGACATACACCACTGCACCCCGTTCTTTTTACACACCGCGACATATCATAGACTTGAATTCCTGGCGCCTTGTCTTGGGAGACAGAGATGACAGCGTCTCCTCGTCTCACAACGTCACGTCCGATTTCTATCCGGGGTTCAGATTTTATCGATCTTCGCATCGTCGACAGTTTTATAAACTGATGCAGAAAAAATTCATAGCGCAATTGTGCGACTATTTTACTCTTCGCTTTGGAGACAAGAAATATTTTTGAGACGATGAAAATGAGATAAATAAAAATAGGTTCGGGATTGATCCAACTGGCTCTGTTAAATCGCGATAACGCAGTCAGTCGCGGTCGATTAGAATGTGGTGTAGTTTATTTTTCTTCCTTGGGGCGAATCCGCATCCTGGTAGACGATTTTAGCTGAGAAGACGTCGGGCTTATAGATTTCTGAATCAAGTGTACTTTGTATGAGATAGTCCTATAAGGTAGTCCTAGACAGATAAATTAACCGAGCTGCAGATCTGAATTTGCATGAAGCTAAGATTAATAAAAAAAAAAGAAAGAAAGAAAGGAGAGACCGTATACCAACAGCTGCGCATGGTGGAGAGAGAAATATATATCTATGTGGCTGGAAAGCATCAAGAAAATTTTCCCATAGGTCGAGGTGGTAGAACGAAAATATAGGAGAGAGACCCCCAACAAAGATGAGCCAAAAACCACTGTCTATGTTTTGTCCCCAATGTAAGTAATCTTCTTAAACCTAGAATATAACTGGTTTGGACATTTCTTTCCAGGGGGTTGAATTCTTACGCCGTAAGGTGGTGAAGGGGTTAACATCTATAATTCTGATACAGGCTCCTGCTGCACTACGCTCATAATAAACCTCGAACAGGAATTACAATACCAGTTCTCTAGCCATTTCGATATTAAACATTTCCCATCTTTTTCTGTCAATCAAGACAAAAAAAAAATCAAACATCAACCGTGCTTTTATCCCAAATTCGGAGGCAACTATCGATTCTGCAGTGTAGGTCAGTGTGATTCTTTCGCAATACGAGGTGCACGCATATGCCGTCTTTAGGCAATACAAATTCTTGCCCACCACCCTGTAAAAATGATGTCATCGAAGTGAGGTATGATTCCGACTCTCTTTCTTTGGACAGTATTTGATCACTCGAATCGGCGGTATCTTCCCACGGTGCTACCGGGCTACTGGACCGGTCAGCAGATGACATCACACACGCATACACGAACCTCGTACGAAACTATCAACCGTGCACAAACCCCATCACAGGGCGTCGTACTCGGTCCATTAAGACACAGCATCACCTGCAGTCCAGTAGGTCAGGCTCGCAGGGGTCGATTCTCGAACGGAGGGGTTAGTCTGCAGGGGGGCAGTTTTATACGAGGTAGAGAAATATTCTCGTTGGCTTTCCGTGCCGTCATCATTTTTCTGATTAAGAGGACTAGCCAGGATCTAAATTTCAAAATTACCTTCGTTTTTTCTTTTACTTATTCTATTATATTAATACAATCTTTTACGAACGTTTAAAATTAGCAAATTTTTCCTGTCAGTTTTGCCCCGATAACTCGAAAACACCTCGAGATATCGACTCGATTCTTCTTTCTGTATGAAGACATCAATCAGTTCCACAGATTGGACCGACGTCTGTCGGGAGAAAAAAATTTTTTGGTACTGACATAACCATTGATGTGGCAGATTTTCCGTGTTTTTTTTAAATATTAGCCGCAATTTTCCTAATTTTCATGTTTTTTCACAAATTTTTCGGTTCAATCCAGGAAGACGAATCCCCTGAATGGAATGCCGTTTGAAAACTGCAAAAATTCGCATCTGGGTACTTGAAATCGTGGCAATAAGGAAGCAATCCGCGGGATGCGTGAGCCTCTTCGACACTCTATATCCCCATCAATTATTAATTTTTTTTTTACGAATACCACTGATTTTCATCGACAAAAATGTGACGAACAATTTGAAACTGAGAAAAATTGCGTATTCATAAACGACATTTGAATTTTTACCCCACTTTGAGCGGTCGTAGCCTTCCCAGTCCCCTCAAACTATAAAGGCATCGATATTCGTGGTCGTGATCGCCGCAGCATTCCCCAGCAGTGTTTTAGGCTTCTATGTATCGTGGATACGCGTTCTTCTATTTTTAAGTAACGGACTATGCCCGAAACTCGAACGGTAGAATAATAATAATTCAAAAGGAAGGAGGTAACGAAGCCGAGAAATATTCCAACCCGAGCATAGTATGAGCGAGGGCGGGCGTAACTGCTTGTAATTAATATCATCGAGCCTGAGAAGTTATAGACGGAAACGAATAATTAGCATAATTCGTTGTCGATACAAAATCGATAACCAGCCGAGGAAATTAACGAATGTGTACGATTGTCGATGTACAGGTATACCTACGTTATGCCATACGACTACCGATCTTTTACGATCTACACATGTTCCACCGAAACTATACGACCCTAACAAGTATATTCCTCGGGCACTAAATTCATCCTCTATAACGAGGTGGGGTAGGTATATGAGTTCATTTTTGCAGACGTTGTGGTTAACAAATTAAAAACATCATCCGACCCGTTCCACTCCTGCTCCGAACCATCTCGGTCCCTTTGATATTAAGATCAGTGCCTCGCCTGTGTAATCCGTCTTGCCGCGGATGTTACTCGCTTTTTGTACAACCATTTCATTCAGGGATGTCAATTATAATATTCTGCGATGATGAGAAAAAAAAAGCTCCTTATCATCGGATCCGACGTACAGGTGCAGCGCGATTGTTGCACGAATAATAAAGGTAATATCGTAACCGTAGAGATTGTAATACAAACCAGGTGGTATCCAGGCTCTACACAAGCTTTGTCGTATGTATACGATCCGCCTTTGGTAATGACTTTGTTTCCAAGAAGAGACCTCAGCATCTTCCCGACGTTGCCAACGTCTAGTAAACTCGGTCTAATATAGTCAGAGATATCTCATCCGCGGATGTACCTTGGGATCAACGACCGATATACGTAAGGAATTTGACATCAACAATGATGGAACAATATTTTCAGGATTGGCAAAAGGATAATAAAGAAGGAATTGACTCATCGAGGTAACGCTGCCCACCCCAAGATGACCAGAGATTTATTCACTGGCCGAACGGTAGGAGCGAGACTCCGTCGAAAGCGATTAATAAATCGCCAAGGGTTCGTTGGACCCAGCGTGCGCCGTGGGTTCGAAGATCTTGGGATTCCCGGAAGCTGAAAGAGTCGATGGGTTAAGAGGTAAAGCCTCTGGTCCCATTTGCAATTTGAGAATTCGTTGCAGTTTAGAGTAAGAGAGAAACGAAACGTTGGTAAAACTTGTACTTTAAATGAGTAGACTTTGGAAATTATACAGGTTCTCATAATTCTCGTCACTCTGGAACCCGCGGCCTTCCCACGTGAGGTGTACCTGTAATCTGGGTAAGTGACAACTTTGCGAGCGACAGTTTTCACACGAGGCTCCATGTACTTACAGCAAACTCGGGTTATAGATTAAGATCGGCTATCCCGGAGCTACACGGACACATATAGTCACGCGTTTAACTCCACCGGGTAAAGGCAAGCATGCACGCGTGTACACCGCGATTCGTCATTTAGCAAAATGGCAACGAAACGATGATTTGGTAATGAAAAAATCCATCATTATCTCCATCCTCCTTCGCTCGGACTATAAACGATTCAAAAAAAAAAAGAAGACAGTGTGTCTACAGTCTCACAGACTCGCAAATGCCCCTCCTATCCACGAATACCTGGCTACGCAAAGATATGGAGAGTCGTGTCGCGAAGAGAGCGCTAGATCGAACGTTAGAAGGCTCGCGGCTGATTGGCTTGCCGATTGGTACCGTTCAACCCAACGGGTTGGACCATCGCAGAGTTCAGTAGTAGTCGTGGGGGGGTCTTCCCCTCTTCCCCCTTTTCCCGTTACCCAGTTGACCCCTCTCCGCTCCGCTCCGCTCCTTTCGTCTCTTCTCCCCTTTATTTGATCGCTCACTGTACCATCCTGAATTACACGAGGATCCTACGTGCAGGATGTACGTGCATCTGAGCGAAAAGGTAACAGATCGTCACGTGGAAGCTGCGAGAGCTTCCCCCATCCCTTCTTCGCGTAAGTTCCTCTTCTACGCACACACACTGACCTCAGCTGCCTTTGTTAGTGCGTGATGCAGTCCAGTTAATGGTACATACCCGGTACAACGAGGTACGCGGCGGACCAGGGCAGATCGGGGCACCTCGGAGAGGAAGGTGGCGCAGCGGCGTCCCCGGATTGGGAAGGGAACTCGAGCAGACCTTCAGTCGCTCGCTGATGCTTCTTCGAGGAGGATCATCGCGAGGTGGATCACCCCTAAAGATCACGAGATCGCAAAACCGCGAGACGAGATAGGAGATAAGGGGACCGGGAAGAAACGCTGCACGCTGCCTTTGTCACCGTCGACTGCAGTTTCATGGAATCTTTCTGGTCCACGGAGATTCGACATTCCGAAAGAAAGACGTTTGCTCCTTCTTCGTGTGACTAACAATACAAGTGTGACAGAGATATTATTATGTGTAATCAGTGGCAATAACAATCATGACAAGTGAATGAAAATTTCTCTCAGAAATTGACAATTGCTGTTACGTATCCAGTGCGTTTCTTATATTCTAGTGGTGATATCAATGACTGTAGTCGAGGAGTGACATCGACGCGCGAACAGGCGATGTGTTACGTTGCCAGAGAACTTTGCCGCAAGCTTAACCCCGCTCGAACTTCACGGTGAGTGTTTCTTTTAACGAAATAAATATTTCATTCGAATTGTTCGCAAAACCGATTCGAGTCTCTTCGCTGGATGATTTTTGCAGACATGTCCTCCTTGTCTTCTGAGGTTACGAGTTAGATTCAGCCCAGCATGGGTATCGGAACCCGATACATCGAGCAAGTGTCTAGAGCTGGACTGACTGGTGTGCGTCTTTTGAGATCGTTGAACATGATCCCAGACCTGATTTATACCACAATGATTTTCGCATCAAACCATTGGCACGTATAGTATGGAGATTAATATACTCGTTGAACTTTACCGAGAGATAATCATTGATCGAGGAGTAGGTAGGCGTACGTCGTCGCCGATGACACGCTGACCTTATGAACGCATATGTCAAACGTTAAAAGCAACAACTCAGCTGTTAACGTTGGTCAGAATTATAAATCCGAATAACCCGTGATCGTGATTTAGCCTCTGGGCAAACTGACAGTCAGTCAAACCTGTCATCCGAAGCCGTTAAAATATTTTTAACCTCCAACAGAATATTCAAATTTCTCGATTAAGAAATTAAATTAAAGATAAAATAAAAAACCATAAAAATCAGAGTCAGTCTACTAAGAGATCGTTCACCTTGGCAATGACTAGCTACTTCGCCCCAGAATTCAACGTTACTTTTTCGAAAAATGAATCCTGCTGCGATCTAGTCCCCCACCGTAAGTGCTGGTACGTTGCATTGCACACCGTTGCACCATTGCCGCATCGCCTCCAGCAGCGTCGAATCGATCGATCCTCGATAATATCGATTCGCGGAAGAGCTGCACCACCGAGTAGAGAAAAAAACTAATACAGAAATCGCTGAGAATGGTGGAAAAAAACTAATTCGTACAAATTCTCATTATTAAGTTAAGTTCCAATTATAAAATGTAAAGAGCGCGGAAGAGAAACACGAGGCAGGTAAACGCGGTTGTTGTCTCTCTATACAAAGCTAGGGTTAGATCGGACCAACTTGAGAACGTGGAGAACAGAGGCCAGAGTCTTGGTTTCTTGTTGCTGGCGGACCGGCGGCGACGTCCAGGTCGTGACCTTGCCTGGGCCCGGGCTGCCCAACCGCTAACCAGTTCATTTACCTACCTCCTCGGAGGCCCCCGAACCTCGCGGTCGAAACGGAGCAAGACCAAAAAGTGCAACGTTGAAAAAGGCTATTCATATACCGTACAATGTATGCCTCGACACAAACACCTGTTAAACTGACAACGGAACGGTCGACTGCACGCAAACCTCGAACCACCATACTTCGTGGAAGTTTGAACAAATCTAGCACATTAACGCGACTGTTGTTGCACTTTGCACACACGCCCACACCTAGCTTACGGAGAATAGATATAGGAGATACATGTGGCACTGAGTCCTTCTCTGAATCGAACCGGAACTTGAGATCAAAGGCAAACGCGTCGCTGAAATCGTTCTGGAGAACGAGATACGGTTTTATGTAGGGTAAGTGAGCGATACGCGTCCATTGATTGGCTATAAATGAGCGAATTGAACCGATACGGATAATACACGAGTGGTTACCGTTCCTTGTTTTCCCAGAACATTAAAACTTTATCTACAAATACAATTTTACGAAGCAATGGTCTGTGCAATATGCTCGTTAATTACATGCCATTAGTAGGTACTCCGTGGGCACGGACTTGGCACACGGACGTACGTACGGTGGAAAGAAGTTACCGGAAAACTAGAAGAGCTACTACTATACGGTTAATAGATACTTTGCATAATTAGTTTGTTAGTAATTTATACCCTTTAATTATAACTATCCGTATTTCTTCAACTCAAGTTTCCGCAGCTCTTACGTATGTACAGTTTAATGATCGTATTGTGATCAAGTGAACCGCGGGATACAGTCTGCTTATAGTCTAATTACCGTATCTGAAGAAAAATCTCGTTAAAATCATTGCGTAACCCGCGAACTTTAATCAGCAACGTGAAAACTCGTCACAAGTTCAGATCCTGATTCGTTTTTCTAACAGCTCATGGCTCAAGATCCAGCAATAGATCAACGCGGATCCTGTACACACAGATCCGTGATCAGCGGAGCGCCGCGCATTCTTAGATACAGGATAAAAAAAAGAAAGAAAGAAGAAAAAAGCAAAATGGATAAATTTACTTCTGCTTCCCGGAGCTCGTGTACTGCGAAATCTCTATCCACCCACGCCATAGCCAACGATCTATAAACTCTGCTCTATAACTCGGTGAGTTTAATGTGCGATAGTAATAATTTCTGACGAAACTAAATATTATAGAGATCGATTAACCCGGGGGGAATGGGGTGAATCGACCTCGCCTCGCCTCGCCGGATCTGTGGCTGCGATGAAATCGATTGTATCATTTTTTTTTTTTAGTGGAATGAGGGAAAAGGCTGCACCTATAACTCTAGCATGTGATGATAATCCTCGGACCGAGAGGTGGGACTGATAAATAAACCGAGGTGATCGATCACCGACGCACGTCAGACCATCAAACTCGTGTGTAATCGTACGGTACAGTAATTCCGACGTTTCTGTCCTCGTCTGCTTTCAAGTCCCATCAGCTATTCCGACCGTGTGATTCAATTGGACGCTAAACCGTATCGGAGAAAGAAGAAACTGATAGTTAGCCCCGAAACCGGCCCCCCACCCCACGACAGTTTTAATTATTCATAATTATTGAATCATTTTATCGGATTTGTATGGAAAAATGTATCCGCTCCTTATCGGTTAATTATGGAGAAACAGAGAAGGAGGGACACTGTCGACGTTGACCGTTGATAATCGTCGCTTATCTCATACGTACGCAGCTGACACTGCAATGCGTTCCTGGAGAGCTATTAAATAGTCGGAGCTGGGAGTCATGGACAGTGCCTGCATGCAAGAGATTGTCGCAATTATTGACAATTTTCCAGCCGACGGGAATCGGACTAAACGTTTCATGCATCATGACTCGACTTAGGAGTTGGAACTAGGCGTGCGTGGTCACCTCGCGGTAAAGCCTCGAGGCAATTTGAGGAACGTTTTAGTATAATCACAAGAATTCATTACCCGAAGAGAACACCGCGACTTTCCCCTTTTCTAGAAGAGGAGTTTCGGGTTACCGAAGGAACTGAAAATAAAACTGAAATTCACTGATATTTTTTTAAATTTCAATCACGGTTTATGAATTCGCTGTTGAGAAATCGGGTCCGATGGACTTGTAAGGCGCCTTGTCTAGGGAAGGGCTGGTGGTCACGATTGCTCCTGAATCGTTACGATTAATCGCATTAAGCGACAAGAATCGATAATTGCTCCTTGCCCAATACCGGCACAATGAGATATCGGCTGTTAATAGCGATCGGTATACCCGGACGACTATACCTACCACAATGGTTCGCGGATACCCCATGCTGGGTTCTTTGGCTGCCTCAAGCTCGGAGTGCGGTTCAACTTCCATAATCGCTCGAGTAATGGGTGTCCGCACAATTATTATTTACCGCTGTGTGGTACGGACCGATATAATAAAATAAAACTCATTCCCATTATATATATGTATATAAAAAAAGAGTAACTGAAATAAAAAAAGAAACGATGAGAATGAAATATATAATTAGAAAATGAAAACGTTTAAATAAAAATCATCATCGATATCAGATTAGGTTCTCTTTTTACTTTCGTTTCAATGCCCTCGGTGGGTCTCATTGTGCTTTGTAATTGTTGTAAATTGAACCACTTGGGCAGTGCACCGCGTACCCGGAGACTCAACTCGACTCGGCTCGGGTATAGCTGTGCAGTATTAAAAGATACCGAGCCGGTGGAGAGCTGATTTGATCGTGCGGGGTCCGGTGGTAAACGTTGTTCTTGCATTAGATCGCGTGGGTTAGAGACCAGAGACTCTCGGCTTCCGAGAGAGGCAGTATCTGTACCCTGGGTAAAAAAAGAAACGCTGTGGAATAGCCAAGACCAGAGATTCGAATGGAGGAGAGAAATAAAAAAGGAGCAGAGTAAAACGAGGAACGAATACACCAGGCGATTAATAGTTGAGATACTTCTTTCATCGTATCGAATTATTGAACCGATTCATTTCTTGTTTCTTATTTCTTATCTCGTCTCTTTGCCTTTTTCGGGTATGTCGAAATATATTTCTTGTACACCAACCGTCATAATAATTACCCATTAACGTCCTCATGGTCGAGAGGCTCGCAATCGGAATGACCGTAACATGTAATCCCGATCATCCTGGTCTTTTTATTCTTCTTCATTCTCCAAACAACGAGAAGCTACAACGGATGAAAATGTTGAAACCGGGTAAAAAAGTAGATGGAGGAATTTGATCCGCGGCTAGTTGACCTATACGACGTCGTAACTAACTTATAATTTCACGGCTGAGGTCTGGGAGACCGAAGATGCGGATGTCAGGATGGAAACGATACCGATTCATCAGAGGCCTCGATTCTATTTATACCCGACAGTCTGTGGGTATAAAAATGAAATAAAACGCGGCTATAAAAAGATTAGGTGTAGAAATTCATTGGAACGAATCGCTTGAAGCGAGTATACGCGGAGTAACTGCGTTTTACCAACCAGTCATCCTACCGCAATGATTAAAACCTTTGTCAAGTCACATGTACAAAGCGTGGGTGTCCAGAATTCTGAGAGACACCCTCATTTTATTGATTCGTACGACATCGATTTGGACATCGAACCGCGATTTGCTTTTTACGCCGATGAAAATATGGGAATAAAACAGATGATAAATGAGAATTGAATCATTGGCTGAACGACTTTATGTCGTGGCAATGAAAACAAGGTTCTTCGAAGGCAGCCCATTCCGGAGTATAATAACTTAATAACGATAGTTCTAAGATACGACTCGCAGTTTACGGTGTAAATTCTGCACAAGTAACTTGTACGACACAGGCAGCGTCACTGTAATATAAAGTATGTAACTAAGAGACCGGGTTCGCCGAGCTACCGCGTTTATTGCTAGCCGTGTATTACGATTGTTTATATTGCTATATGGTCGTATAAACCGCGACCAGCGAGATTCTCCCATTCGCCGAGCGCGACGCCAATCAAGATTACCATAGTCTTATCCCAACAGATGATAAAATCATCATCATCGCACAAATTGCCCATTAATTTTTATTCCACTTCTTGGACTTGGACTCACGATGTCCGTTGTTTCCTGTCGCCCACCGATTGGCTCCCAGGTCGACAATTAAACGCATGATTCTTTCTCGGCAAAGAACGGGTCGTATACATATATACGAAGCCCCGTTCTCCCTATTACAATCTGTAAAGTTATCGAAGCATTTGCTTCTTGGGTGGCTCGCAGCCTCTCCACGGGGGGTTTTGTACTCTCTAGCACTCCTCTCTTAGGCCCACAAACAACCATAGATATACCGTTCAAATTACTCGCCGATTATAGATATTTTATCCATGACGTTTCACAATCAAACCGTAACGCATAGTAACGCGTCAGGATCAGATTTAGAAGTCAAAGTCCAGCAAAATCATCTTTTTCATTCCTCAAATAAAAAACTCCCATGATCTTTGAACCCACGAAGAAATGAATCGACGTGTGTGTATTAAAAATACGAAAATAAAATCGGGACCGGTTGTAGACAGCGCGTCGTCGGCTCTGTTAACGATAAAAAAAAGGATCGATGATCACATAATCGTGCGTTAACCTCCCGCAGTTAAGGCGCAGTCGTCGTCTCGAATAATTTTTTTTTGTTCCCTTCGATCTTTGCCTATATGGGCATTGTCTCCTGCGGTTTATTGGTATTCTTTGAATCCTTCTGTATTTTTTCGTTCGGTAGTTTCATAGTTTTATACAAATAGAAACAGAATTAGTAGAGGGGTTTCTAAAAGCAAGAAAAATAGTGCTTTTATGAGGGAAAAAAGAAATAAAAAATACGAGTAATGGTTATAACGACATGAGAAAATGCGGCAAAGACTTCCATTAACTTTTCGTTTACGGATGCCAGTCGAGGACAGTGACTCGCGCGCGTGTTCTTGAATCAAAAGTAAAGTTATCGCGCGTTCAGATCGATACTGCGAGGCTGGAACACCGCGGCTTTCGCCTCGAAGATCCTATCTTGCTCGAGGATCGACTTCCTCCGCCCACAGCACCTGCTCTATGTCGCCAATACAGAAAAATCACATCGGTTATACACAACTTTTTAATTAAACATTATGTTCATTATTCCACGCAGCTGTCACCCAGGTTCGGATGATAGTGAAATTACAGAATCAAATCGGATTAGAAGCAGAAGAATTTTTATCGTGATATTGTGATATTAGGATATTTCAAGACTAGGATCATATATTTTAATGAGAAATGCGTTACTGATGTTCATTGATCTCACGTTCTTGACATTAAAACCACACAGCTTCTCGGCATTAGGAAAAAAAACTGCTAAATATTCCTGAACAGGAATCCATTCTCACTTATGTATTATTAATTCCCTTCTTTTTATTACATTTCTTATCTTCGCGGATGCAAATTGGCTTCAATAATAAAAAATTTATCGATCCTCAATAAAAATCGTAGAGAAGAATGCCTTACGCGGGCTTTATCTCAGACCGGTAATTAATTATCTGCCTAATTTTTCCTTATCACGTCCTGAAATCTTTTCGCTCGCCTCTCCGACACGGACGATAAACCGCAGCAACTCCTCAGGCTCTGCAGTGAATGAATAATATTCCTTCAAAATACTTTTAGCCCTACACCCTACACGTTGGGTAATGATTATTTCTTTTAATTCGCTTCTACTTCGTTATTTCTATTTTCCTACGTCTCTTTTACCACCTCACACTTCTCACATGCTCGTAAACTACCGGCGTGACTGCACCAACAACACCTTATAGACTATTACTTCAATTTTAATTATACTATAAATAGTGCTAGTAGTCGACAATACAGCGTGTATGTATATGAATTTCTATTATAGTTAAATAGATGCTGCTTTGTCGTAGTTATAAGTCGAGTTGTCTTATATAACGTATGAGATTAATAAGTCCCATTAACAAACCAACACCGCGGTTCACTAACGCTGAAAGTTACTTGACCGTATCATTATAAACTAATTATAAACTAACTGCAATCGTTCACTGAATTATTATCGTACCAATTATTGTTTTAGTTGATACGTTGAGCCGCATGAGTCAAAAGAACGAAGCGTCGTCATTTTTATCATCACTGAAAGCGAAATTGAGCATCTTTTTTTTATCTTGTCGTCGATGTAAGTAGAATTATCATAAAGTTTGATAAATCCATTCGGTATGGGAATGATATTAAAATGACGTAAAATTTTGAGTTGCGTGTCGTTAACCACACATCTCGTCTTCTTTACGGCTGGTAGTAGATATGTAACAAGACAGCCGTGGCTAACGCGAAACTTACTTTAATAGGCGACATTAATCATATTCCAATTAACTGTGACTCTCTCAAAGTCTAGACTCCAGACGTGATCGTAGCACCGCGGCTGAGAGTATTTCTCACCATCATATGGGATGAGGTTGCGTGTCACCGAAAAATTCTCACAGCGTTAGAAAAAACTTTGAATATAGAACCCGTGTTTAAAATGTAAAATGTGTCTTGAGTATTTTTTTGTAATTAACCGAAGCGAGTATTTAATATCCCACCGGATGAGACACGGAAAGTGGTCGGTATGGAGAACGACAGGCGCCGGTTGATCCAATTCCCGTCGAAGCGTACCATTGAAAAATGAACACATTTGCGATTACCTCGTATATAAACGTGAATCGAGACTTTTTTATTTTCCGTTATTTGTTTCGTATCGTCAGAGAGAGGGAAGTAAAAAAAAATAGATTGATGTGGTCCACGGTGCGGGCTATACTTCAAACAATCATCTATCATTACGTATCTTCCGAATATATACAGATTTTTTTTTCTTCTATCCGGTCCGGTCTTTGCTTTTCCACTGGACCATCTTCGTTCTCGATCTTCTATGTCGTAATAGTACGAGAGATGACGACCAAAACCATGTCACATCGTGAAATGGCTAAAACCGTGTAAAATCGATAGATTAGATGACCCTAGAGCCGACTGGGGAGTAGCAACTCTCAGAAGTGTAGCATGTTCGCGGGGGGCCATTTCTGCTGTGTCAAAAAAAATCGGTCGACTGTCTCATCACAAAATGTCTGATATTGAAAATGTACATAAAGTTTGGTATTTTATTGTTGAAATTTGCGTTTTCAGACATTTTGCGCGTAGCATTTGATCTCAGCGTATTTTCAAATGTGTCAACAATTCTGACCTAAGTGACTCATAGCAGAATGGTTCATTTTCGTTCCAAATCATTCGTATGGATGGCCTGATTACAAAAATAGTGTTTTCAGACATTTTCAGTGTCGCCTATAAGAAAAAAAAGTTTCGGAGTCGCCCAGCAAATACCCCGGCGCTTGTATTAGCATTGAAAATGCTTCTACTTTGGGGTATTTAGAAAGTGTAGGTGGTGGGTATGGGTGGTCCGTTCGGCCGATTCAACATTATGCGCAACAGATGTAACGTTTTATCGTCACGCGAGTCCGATATAGAAGGCATGTAAGGTTTGAAAGTTTTTTGTTTTAATATGAACAAGAGAACCGAAGGTGTATTATGGTCAGTTATCCCGCGATCGTTCTCTCGCGAGGAATGCAGGAACCGAGTACGTCCAAAACGTTAACTGAGGCTGAGCGATACAATTATATCGAGAACACAAACTGGATCTAAATGACGAGAATGAATTTGAATGTAAAAAACGTAGAATTGATAAAAAAAATCAAAATGAATGAAAAATCATAAAAAACATTTTCAATGCCTAAGATTCTTGCCCCACGGGCAAAACCTGTAGATATATTTTTACAACTATATCCCGTTTAATTTCGTACAATTTATTTCAAAAGTCCTTAAACTTCAGTTCCACAGATTTAGGTAACCGTTTATTTTTAACATTATTTAATTTCTTTTTCAATAAGTGTTAATAAATTCAAATTGAAATACCCACGAACTAAACATTTTTTTTGGGGATGGCGGGAGGGGATGGCGGGATGCCGGGACCAAAATGTTTGCCATAACCGCGACAAACGTTGTCTGATTAGCTACATGTGACATTCAATTTGTCTGATATCTTTTTTTTAGACATCTGGGTAACGTATTCAATCATTTGCGACCAATTTCAGACATTTTGCTATGAGTCACTTAGGTCAGATATGTTGACATCTTTGAAATTCTATCAAAATGTTGAGCGACATGATTTTTGTCTGAAAATTGGATTTTCTACATCAATTGATCCGAATTTACCTATGAAAATGATTTTCAGACGTTTTACTATGAGTTTTTTTTTTTGTCTCATTTTTGGTTTTTTGTTTTGGTCTCCTGGGTATGCGCTACGCTATGGGTGTCTGAAAACTGTGTTCTCCGTATCTGGGGACTATGATCTAACTACATTCCGGAAATCAGACATTTTGCTATGAGTCACTTAGGTCAGATTTTTTACATTTTTGAAAATGCGCTCAGATCAGACGCTACGCGCAAAATGTCTGAAAATCGTATTTCTGGGATCAGGGTCATATAATCTATCGATTGGCATTGGTTTTAACCATTTTACGATGTGGCAAAAATCTTGGTCGTCATCTCTCGTACTATAAGAGAAACCAGGGGTAGAGATTGTTGTCAAGAAACGTGTACTAATCATTAATGAGACTCTTTTGTTCAAAGAGCGCGGGAAAATTGAATCCTTCGGTTGTTTTTTTTTCCTCAGATTCGAGTGGGAGACGAAATTACCTGTTACTAGAATCTGTAAAGATCTATAAATCTCGTTACGGCGATGGATAATTATAACGTAAAGAAGCCTGATAATTATAAATGACGGTTTAAACCCATATTTTGTGATAAATTATTTCTAATTAATTTCTGAACGATTAGTTAGATCAGAGATTGAAAACTGCTTTTATTATTATACAAAAGTTTACGTATTATCTGTAGATAATAGATCAGGTTGGGATATAGGTATTTTTCTTTTTTTTATTCAGGAATCATAACGGAGCCAATGAACTCAAAGAGTTTTATTATCACTTGTTTGAATCTGGATTAGCTGCAATTCATATTTCGGTCTTTGGAACCGCGCCGCGGTGCTGACAGTCTTGAGGTAATTGCGTGAAATGAAACTAGCGTAGGAATAAAATGAACCATAGATATCTTACATAAATCTGTGGTTAACTATTATATACTCTCGTTGCCGTTAGAGAGCTGGTACATTTGATTTTTTTCTTGTTTAATTTTTTTGTACCTCAGTAGTTATGGAACATATTACATTAGCGATTATCTTATTATAGTCGTGACAACGACGCGCGCTGAGCGGCTATTTTACTTCACACAGAAGGCAGCAGCGCTGCTCGACGGTAAAGAGGCAAAAAGTTAATTAACGCGAGTTTAATATATCCGAGTTGTACAATGCACGCGGGAAGCTATGATTCGTCGATTTGAATTAGCAACGGAAAACTTATTGCGAGGAATGCGTAAATTTTATTTATGAAGAAATTTAGAAAATAATGAAGACAAAAAAAAAGAAGCAGAAATTAAAAACGAGAAACTGTACGCCTTCGCTAAGCCGTAACTACAAAGGCGCTCAGCAACTAGAATAAAAACTACTTATCCGCACGGCGACGAAGAACATGGATTTATCACGGTCCGCGAGACCAACGCCTACGACAATTGCACGTTGCACGCGTGATTCTTGCTGCCTAATTGCGTGACAGTTACATTTCTAGGGTAAGACGAACGAGAAGAATAAAGAAGAGATTGAAGCGAGGGTGGAAAATGAAAGAGAAGTTGGGTGAGATTTATTGTAATGAATGAAAAAAAAAAGAATTGGCAAAATTAATTTACCCCGATCCACGACGAATTGGAATTTATATTACATTTATAGATATATATAAGCTGCAGTGTAAACGCTAAAGGCTTGGGAGAGAGATAAATTGCACATAGAATTATTACCCACCTCGTGATATAAGTTATAAATGTGTTTATTTTTACTTTTTCAAATACCGGGCTCGCGGTGCCCTGGCCAGTGACACGTACGCCGTTCCTGTGTGCGGAGATTTCTGATTTCATACGAGAGACGATATCGCTGTATAAATCACTCGAGAACCGGATAATAATTAATAAAAATAAATACGTCAAATAATTAGGAGAACTTTTAACTCACATGTCATAATTATGTGACTTTATAACCCGCCTCGTATTCAGCGTTGGAGATAATAAAACTTTTTTCTTCTTCTACACCATCCGAATTTCGTGGTCGTAAATTGGTCGCGATATCACGTCTTTGGCCTTCATTAATTCATTAAATGTCAAGCTTCTACGTTATGCAACGTGCAGATTTTATTTAAACACTAAATTCTCTAAAATACAAATTTGAATTAGGTGTAAAAGGCGCGACGCCAGATGACATTAAAGATAAGACAAATTCCGTATTCGAAATACTGAGAAGTATACATGACACGTGCGAAAAAGGACCGATCATCGAAGATCATCGCGTTCCGCAAACTTAATCCGTGACCCGTGCATAACGATCTGTAATATGCGTCATAAAATCACCCCGGAAGTTTAACATTCGCGAATGGACCGAAGCAGAGCCTAAATCTGCAATCTGACTCCGGGGAACAAGAAGAAGAAGAAGACGGAGAAAAAAAGAAAAGAAACGGTTGCGAATAATCGGACACGGTAACGATTTAGTGCACTTAGAAATAAGTGACGTGCAGATTATGTGCGTATAAAGATAGCCGGGTGCACTATTAAGGCACATGGGAAAGAGCCATTATATCGAAATGGACTATTCTCGCTTTTTCTCCACCACGTAATTCCTAACTGGAGAAACTGCATCGAGACAACGACGTGTTGCTGCATACAGCAGGTGAAGAATTCAGTCATTACGCGTGTAATCTACATGTCCATAAATCTGAGCCGGTTTAAGTTCGGTCATGTGTATAACTCTCCCATGCAGAGCTTTTAACTGTTAAATACGCCTCTGCATTTGAACGTAAAACGATTATAAATTAACACTTTGTCCTTAACGCGGTACCACAGGACTTCAACACTGCAGACTCTCACAATCTAGAACAATTTTATCATATTGCTGGAAAGAAGGGCTCTCGAAATCCCATTTAGTATAAGACAGAGAAAATCTGGTGCACGAAGGGTCAGAAATTGGAAGACATCGGGAAACATTGGAAATTTTTCGCTATTGATTCACCCCTCGATCTTCTCATTTAAAAATAAATGTATCAACATATTCACATTCTCTTGCTTTGGGGAAGAAGAAAAAAATCAGATAGACAGAAGCCCGGAGTGTGTTGCTGTCAGTTTTGCCACCGACGCCTTGCAATTTGCTTTATATCCAGGGCGTCGCCTCTAGCTCGGTCCGGTTCGCGTTTGTGAAACAGGTAAACGTACCTTCTTATCCAGTACGAAGCCCTCGGAGGTATTCGCGCAGACGTGGACAGTAATAACAGGTGTTCTTTGCCGCTTAGACGTCATTCCGGACCGGCGAAGCCGCGTACAGCCCGTCACGCGAGACAGCTGAGAGTTTTCACGGCTGTGATAAAATTGAATCTTGGCATAATTTCTACTGTCTCAAATCCTCCGTTCAGTCCCTGCGGTCTTCTTTTTATCCTACGAATCTCTGGAGGATAAAATGAGATGAAAAGTGGCGAAAAAAAAAAGGGTAAAACAGCACCGCAGGTAACCGGAAGATGGAAGAACGTGGTCTGCGGATCTGTTGCGAGTCCCTACACCCTACAAGGCACGCGCGCAAGAAGTATACAGGCCTCGGCGCGAAGATCTATGGCATCAGGCCTTGTCGCAACTATCTTACCTCTCCCCTGGCTCCAGCTTCGGCTCCGGTGTCTTTCGAAGCGCGATACTTCTAGCGGCTAGCTGTTATCCTACAAGCGGAATACACCGTGTTTTGTTTTTGCCATTTTCGCTTGATCCTCCTGCAAAGCTTGACTCGGACTCTGGAGAGTCGATGTTGTCGGTGCGGCAAAGACGCGACAGTTTTGCAAATCGACCTCGCTAAAACAAACCGCGAAATATCACCGGTGGTCGGTTTTCTTGACTCGCGGAAAAGGAAGACGAGTGAAACGTTAAACCGTGATCGTCGACTTTAATTCACGCCAACTCCTTCCGCGAGGAGGCACCCCGCTGTTTGGCGGTGTGTTATATGTGGAAGATGGTAGAGGAAAACCCCTTGGGCAATGCGAATAAGAGGCGACAAACGGGTCACTTTAAAGAAGTTATCCCTCACACCGTCTGACGTCTACTCTCGAGTCCCTTCGGTGGTGCAGCCTCGACGAGATGGCTACATCAATGCGTCTCGTTCGTTGTCAGTTGCCGGTTTACCGATGGAAATGCGGCTTCGCGACGTTGATGCCCAACGAGAATTCAATTTAAACCTCCGCCTTATCGAATAAACATTAAACCCGAGGATCATTCGCGATTTATCGCAGAAATTTACCACACAGATTCCAAAGGGAGATGAAATGAGGATATAAATCCTCGATTGCCGGACGATTTGATACCGATTCTATTCATATATTTTGTGAAAATTATTCTGATAAATGGAGATCAAGTACGAACGCCCAGATTATAACCTTACAGGATTTATAATAACTGGCTACTATCGAGAAATGATAACGAGGAGGCCGGATGCTGAAATTTACATGCGTACATTCGTATCGCGAACCAACAGAGATAATTTTATGCAAAGTGGCACACGTCCGATGAAACTCAATGCAACGTTGTAACAGCTCTCGTGACTTTTCAGTCATATAATTACGGGGAACGATCACACGAGGATATCATATGGGATAAATTAAGAATAGTAAAGAAAAAAAAAACTGTTCGAGTATGAATTTTTAAAGATGTTTGCCGATAACCTGCATGACGATGTAGCGGTTGGTGTAAAAGAAATCAAATACCAGAAGGGGTTGTTCGATTATACGGAATGTTCTAATTGGGTACGAAACGAGGCCTGTGGGAATATAATTTGCGTAATGTTTAATTAATAAGATTAATTAATACGGTTATAACCGAGTTAACGATCTTCTATCACCTGATCATCGTCCTCGTTGACTTATCCGGTAGGTGGAGAAAATCGAGGTCTTCGAACATCTAGCGAAGGCCGTCGTACCTCCGGCGTTGAGGGTATAACATATTTTTTTTAGCTCAAACGATTTAACGACCTTTAATGCAAACAGATTTAATGAGACGCACCAAGCAACATTTAAAATCCTAACCATGCGGTTAATACTCGTACAAATCATCGTCTTTAAACAAGTTCGAAACCGCGAGAGGAGCTTTACGAGTTATCTCTGCACCAGCCCCCCGAGGCTTGAACTACAAAATGGCGTCGGTTCAACGAGCCAGAATATACCAACTGTAAATTATATTCGAAAGAAACAATTATCATCCTTACCGTGACTCATAAGCTCGGTCACACGAGCGAACGCCAATTACAGATCCGGAAGGCACGACTCCGGAAGCAAAATAACGATCTAAGTACACATAATTTGCGTTCGGAAGAAAATTACCTCTTCCCTTTTTCTTTTTACGTCAATTTCGAAACATTGCATAATCACGGATTTCTGGCCCAATTGTTGGTTATGGGTATACGGAATATTGGCAAAGTATTCCTCGTCTGCACGCCAGTCGCTCAATCAGCAACCGATACGTTGAGGATCTGCAGGCGTGTCTGACCCGACGGTGTGTAATGAGAGACGGTGGAAATGGGTCCGTTAACAGAACGGTGAAGAAACGCGATCGGACTTAACGCCTGTTAATTTTCTGCCCCTTGCCGAGTCTATGATGGAGATTTTTTTCTCAAGAAATCATCTTCAAGCCCATTTTTTTCCCTCACCGATCCACGTCGCGTCGTGACTTTATAAAGTTACGTTGAATAATTCAATATTGATTTATTCAGGGTTCGCGGTAAGTGGTGACAAGCCGATCCGAACGATTAAACTAAGGATCGTGATTCCGCGTGACGATAATAGGCGACATCCTTTGCTACAGATAATATCATCAAGTCGTTGAATATTAAACGAAAGTGTATTTAAAAGCGCAGCGCTTCCATACTCATCAGCATATATCCGAAGGATCATCAAATAAGATGTAACGCGCCATCGACTGGAACTGGGCGTTCGTCTTTCTACAGCGACTTCTTATCCCCTTTTATTATTATATACGTTTATGTAAAACGATATATATCGAGGATACTCAAAACGCCTTTGGCATTTCGGTTAATAGTTTGCTATTATCCGCGAGGCCGTTGGCGATTCGTTAACGGCGTAACCACCGTTCATCAGTGTGTCGTTAATTAGTACAAGAAGAAGGGGGACAAAAAAAAGAAAAAAAAAAGAAAAAAAAAAAGAAAAAAGAAGGTGGATAATAACCACCCCGAAGCTCGCGGTATCGATATGATCGGTAAACGTCGAACGCGCGGTTAACTAGAAGATCATAGTCGCGATTCGAACATACGTGCGTGCAGAGGAGATCATTGCTGATCGGGTAACAAGTTGTAGGCGGCGAATCCACGGCAAAGTGAACACGATCTAGAATCTTTGATCTAAGATCTAGAATCGGTCGCATATCTCGTTTATACCGCGGGCTTTTATATACGGCATTAAAACCGTACGAATATAGTCAAGACTTTCAGGGAGTTTCTACCTCCTCTATACATATGTATAGATATATATGTATTAAATTTTCAACAGATATTTGATTTTCCCGTTAAGTTTTACGACGCCTACCGCAACCGCGAACCGATACCCAACGTGTCTCATTCCGCGTACCATCGAAACAAGTTCGCCTTAGGCTCGTCAGAGAAACTCCATGCCCGCAACACTATAATGGTGCTTATAGCCCATCGTTCGTCCTTGTACGGTCGCGCGACGTCCATGGCAGGTGGTTCCAACCGCTTCTCTTTTTTCCTCTTAAATTCTTCTCTTATATACATACGTATAGCCAGCCTCCTGCTATATTTCTTTCTTTCTTTCTTTCTTTCTTTCTCTTAAATCTCAACGTTCAGCGGTCAAGTTCTGTTCTTCGGGGCGCCGGGTGGAACGGACGGTTATGCAACCTTGGTCAACTAAACTAATTTCAATGTTGATCTTTTTTTTTTTTTAATTTTTTGTTACGTTTGAACTCTGTGCAAAAATTCTGCACGATATATAATGGGAAATCGATGTCTTGAGGAAGTCTCGATAATTATAGCCTACAGAACCGTGTGTTTTTTGCCTTTCAGCACCGAACCTGATATCCGATGATTTCTCCTCGGTTGTGATATAGAATTTCATTTGATGGTGGTGGAGAAAATGTAGACTGCAAATTCAATGCGATGTATATTTTGCGCGGATATATTTCAGAGCGTTAAAAACTCGACAGAGTTGTAATCTTTTGGTATATTCGGTATATATTTTCATACATATGTAACTTCGTAAGTTGTGCGAAAGGGTTTTGTTACCTTACGACAATACCGTGTTCTTGAGACAAATACACGTGAAACTCTGCGGTATAGAAGTAAGCTGATTAAACGACAATCCTATCTCGGGTTCTCCGGGAGCATAAGTCGCCCCCTTTACCCTCCTTTACCATATACATACCGAGCCGTTCCCCTTTGTCGAGTGAATTCAATTAAGATTACAATAAATAATATATAAGACCGTATTTCAACACGCCTTGGTTCATACATTATTCTATTTGATAAAAAAAAAAAACGTAATTTCATTTTAAAGATAGAGAATTAAATGTGCAATTTTTTCTGTATCTTTATACTCGCGATATGGTCGACTGGTCAGTGGTCAGCCGCTGTCAGTTATTCAGAGGTGATATTCGACCCGTAGGATCGCGGGGCAACGATACCTGTAATAATGATTATTGTTCATTAGCACCTCTGACTAATCCATGCATCAACCAAGGCGCACGATCGTTGCTCGCGGAATGAAACCTAGCCATTAGCGATTAGCATATAACCTCACATCTCGTAGATAGACTAATGATCATGTCACACTACCCTCTTAATTGCTAATTGATCAGACCGTCGCATAGATCAATTTGATCGAGTGTCCGGTGAGTTTCATCCATCATCCCGCGCATTTCCGGTCAGGCAATCGATCGGATATACCGACGCGACTGCAGGAAAGAATGTGAGTTGCGAAATTTCAAGAAATCGGAATAAAGTAAGCGAGTGTAAGGATTTCCTCGAGCAGCAGCCCAGTAATTACTCGGTAGGCTCGTTTAGCAAATACCAGAAGCCGTGCATTAGAGTACAATTTTCCGTATACACGCAATGCAGATAGCGGACTATCTCGTCGGGGCTCCCGAAGCAAACACGAAGTTTCTCGCGTCTCGAATCTCGCGGGATAATTTATTTGTAATAAATTGTGTAAAACGCCCGTGGAACTCGCCTCCGTTTCACGTACTCTCTGGTATATATCCTTTTAAATAATTAAAACCAGTAAAACAACGATTAAAAATAAAATACTTGGATCTCAAGACACTGCAAACACGTGATAATGAAACGTAGTGGGATGAGACGGATGATTTATTTCCCTGTTTGCACAAAACCTGTGGGAATATTGTATCAGGTGGTTGATGATCAAACGCGGCGAACCAGTCATATAGGTATGCTGGAAAAGATATGCGGATATTTTCTCAGACGTGTTAATTAATCAATGAGATAATATAAATTAACGCTGTCAACGGATCTGACATTCTTTTGCTACTGCCAGAAACGATGGTGCGAGCCAGAAGAAGAGACTCGGAGCCGGTTCAGCAGCGGAGCTATCGAGACTCCATCTCTTCGGGCTTCCGACCTGATCTTGGCACATCTCGTAGGGTTCCAGACCGCAATGTCTGCAGGCTGTTGGAACGACACGCGCAAACTGACCACAGCCACCATCTTGCACGATGCACTAGTGGCTCTTATAAGTCGTTAATCAATCCAGCGGTAGTTTACTTTTATTCTTACCTAGCACATACCTACTAGTCGTAACGGTTGGTAATAAATTATCGAGAATTATGGAAATGCCGATGATGTTATTCAACTAAATAATCTGTTCTTAGTTTTTTTTTTTCATCGTCATTATCCCGGCTTTCTCTAAACGGAGTTGGACCAGAAAGGGTCTATGAATAATAAATTATAATACTTAGATCGTATAATATAGTAAAACTTGGAGCGAGACGATCTTACAATTAACAGCATTTTCGAAAATACGTACATTCGCTGATTGCGACTCCTCCCCCTGCGTTAATCCTCTCCGCTAATTACAAGCTCCTTTTATTGTTATTATTAAGTCGCTCCCATCAGTTATGCGAACGTACTCCGAGGTTCTAATGGACGACGGACGTTCGTACGTACATGCCTCGCCATTAATTTAGATAGATAAACCATACCAGAGGTCCTGCGTAAATTAATGTCATATAGTTATCTCGGTTGGGGTGCATGGGAGCATGGAGCAACCGAAACGATTCCTTAATTTGATTTAAGAGAAGAAGATAACGAAATCAAGGAGGTCTCGGATTCCTCTCGTCCTTAACTGACTGTGAGATATGTGAAATCTTTTCTCAATTTGAATATTTCAAGATCGCTGCTGACATGAATATATTCCGGTAGATCGCATCGAACTGAGTATATATACCTTTAAGGTGGTTCAAACTTCAACATTAACAGGTGTGTGAAATAAAAAAAACGAGTGAATAAATAGGTACACATAATATATAAATTAAGAAACCGTTTCGTACGTCGCTTTTAAACTCGATTTATCCTGGTAGGCTGAATCCTTTTTCGGTAAGTCGACCGATCGTAATTGACAGGGATTAATAGACTATGAATATTTTGCGATCTCGATGAGAGATATCCTCCTCATACCTAATCTCTTTTGCGAATATCCCATACACCGAAACGTCGCTAAAAATTCATACATTCTTTTTTCCTCTCGTCTGACGATCTGACATCGCATCGATGCAAAGTGGGCCTACGGGAACGTTTAAAATTCATTAAAATTGAACCAATCAGACCGCGATTTCATCTGCAAAAACTGCGTCATATAAAGTGTCTCGAAAGAAAAAAGAAGGGTGTCCAGTTTATAAAAATCAAAGATCTCCAGATACGAGCTGGTCGCGTAGGTAACAGAGATTTCTCTGTAAAAGGATGGAAGGAGGGATTATTAATAATTAGTCTGTCCGGCAGTACGTGGGCAAGTAGTCGCATGTATAGCAGATACAGAGAACTACAAGATTGCAAGCGTCGCAGCTTACCATCAGGCTGAATCGTCGAAAAAGGTAAGAAACTCGAGATACAAGGCTGTAACTCACTTTGACGATGAGACGATATAAACGTACGTTAGGCCTTTATACATAGAGCCTATCCCTCACTTTGTACTCTTTCTCTCTTTCTCTCTTTATCTTTTTATCCCTTATTCTCTATCACGTGAATGTGTGCGCAATGGGCAAAGAGTAACTCGCACGGAGCACCTTCCTCGTATAGATTGACAAGTGTGATTGCACGTAGTCTCTGTTTTGTTCTGCCGAATGAACAGCGAACGAATTACGCGCGGTAGGTAGTTTCGCTTATTCATACCACGCTTCTGCTTCTGCTACCTCACATACCTTAGACAAGCAACTTTGTACTATGCAAGTACACTGAGTATTCCTCTAGCATATTATGATTGACAGAAATATAAAAATAGTCAATCAAACTCAAATTGTGGTTCAGAATATTTGATGCCACTAGACATTTTGTCTATAGGGACTGTCTTCTTCCCTTCTAAGTCCGTTCAGCGATGACGTGGGGGTATGTGGACCAATAGTAGAGTAAAAATGACGTTTTACAATAACGAGAGACGAGTGGGTGTGTATCGCCGAGGTAAGGTGTAAAATGTGAATGAAAGAATGAGAGAGGGATGGATAATAAGTATATAGTAAAAAGCTGGCGTATAGAATAACCAATTAAAGGTACACGCGCTGGAACGGCTCAATAATTCTTAGAACAAACAACGAAGCATCGTAAAAGTCAGACACGCTTGTTTTATGCGTTACAACTCTATGAAAGTCACGCGTATACGCGTACCTAGTAGGTACTCCGTACTCCGGAGCTACTTACTTCTGTACCATCATCATCATCGTAACTCGACTGCAACGGAACCAATATATAACCGTGGATGAAAATGATATTTTTATCTGAAAACTGGGGACATCGAGGGAGGAAAAATTCACGAAATAACACTAAAAATAAACGAGCATAAAAATATTGTTCGAGTTACATGACGTCTATATATAACGGTGTGGTTTCTCGATCGGAGGTGATTTCATAAAGGAGACCGCCTTGACGGAAGATATTGTCGGACAAGTTCCCCGCACCATCTGGGTGGCCCGTCGTGCGCTGGACAAGACCTGAATACCTGCTTTGCCTGTACTTAGCCATAAGAAATTACAATATATATTATAGCGTAATAAACCATTCTGTGTTCCGGACAAACTTCGAGACGTTTCCTCGCTCCGGTATAAATCAGTATTAACCCCAGCCCTAGCCTAGCCCTAGCCTTCGATTCGAACCCCTCAGGGTGGCCACAGGGTGACCTGGAAAACCTGGAATTGTCATGGAAATTCAATGCTGGTCATGGAAAAATCATTTCAATATTCAAAAGTCAACTTTTTGTTCCAATTTGAATGAAATTCATGGATCATCTGGACGAAGAATTAAGTAACAGGGAATCCGTACACTTTGGAATAACTAAAAATTCGAAACCGTTTCGCAAGCATAAAAATGGCTTGCACACATTTTTACTCTGACGTGCGAAGAATAGAATCTTTCGGTAATCCGTTCCCAGTATTCCAAGATTCAAATTTCGTTATCACTAGCGGAGCAAATGTCCTGGAAAACCTGGAGATGTCATGGAAGGTTTTTTTCCCAGAAATTTGTGATAACCCTGCCCATTTTATACTCGTACCCTCGTGCGAAATAATTTTCTTTTTTTTTTTTACATATTGCGTGGTTGAAAAATTTCACCTCGTTAAGAGGCACAATGCCAGAATAAATGACCGCATTAAGATGTAACCCTGTATCTGAAAGAAGTTTCGACTTTCAAACAATGTACCTTATCTCGGTTGAATTTCATTCAATCCTGTTTCACGTACCGGTGAACGTTCGGAACAATGGCGACAGAGGACGAAACTCGTTCTGTACAGCTCGGTACCGATTCAGTTCGAAAACGAAACACGTGAAGATTATGAATCCGGCGCAGAAGTTGAATGGAGAAAAAAAATTGGTGTTTCGACCGCGAGGTGCCGATAGTAATTGCCTCTGTCTACACACAAATACAAATCGCTAGAGCGCGAGACTCGCTCGTTAGATTACAGCTTTGGCTCATTAGCATATGGTGTTAAAGACCGAATCGTGGACCGCATCATAATTATACGCGGTATAAGTATCGGAGCAAAGAACGTCGAATGAGATCCAATTTATCTTGGTATCATTCACGTAAACCCGCGGGGGATAATCAGCGGATTTCTTTCGTTTACTTTCATCTTCCTCTCACCTTCGTGCAAGAAATGATCATTTTCAGGCCTCACCTCGACGTTGAGTCGAGTTTCTGTCCAAACGGATGAGAATATAATTATTGAGAAGGAATAAGGAAACGATAAAATTGTAGAAAAATGTGTTGAAAAAAGTGGGCGATGAGATTGAGGATGAAAGATAATTCGTGTCTAGATCGCGGGCGATAAGTTTAACATCTGGTTAACACGAGAACTGAGCGACTACTCGACTACTCGAACCATAAAGAGATACGATTTACTCAAGAGTTGAATTTATTCCAGTCGTTAAGAGTTATGATATAGAAGATGTGAAAAAGATGACGAATGAAGTAATAATAATCGTCATAGCGGTCGTTGAGTTTCGAAGGACATAATTGTCGACCAGTTCTTCTTTCCCGACTAAAAAGGTCGAATATAAGTAGACTCGGAATGTGACACCTGTCGTATAGATTCTTTTTGCCTCCATGTTACAGCGGGAGATGGTAAAAGACCGCTTTTTCTTTTTTATCGTTAACCAGCACGCAGTCGTGGTACTTCATTGATGCCAAATAAAGCCGAGGATACCGGGTCAGGGTGACTCGAGGATTCTACCGTGTTTTACGAACAATATATTTTTTGCGCTCAAAGAATTTACCGTAGGTATTTCACTCGACGATCAAATTATCAAACGTGTTCCCAGAGGGACAAGATCATCCCGTTCCCCACCTCGATATAATCAATATAAATTCTCACCAGCCGCACCAACGGCAATAAGACATTAACGCTGAAACCCCGGTCTCCGCTATATATATACATGTTAATCAATTCGATTGATCAATCGATCGGAAAATCAACGATTATATTACCGTCAAAGTGATAATTAGTCTCTCGATCGAGAAGTAGAAGTTGACATTCTATTCAATCAATTAGAGCTGATTATGCGATTTTTTCTATTCGAATCATCATCGATCCGCTAGACCGCGGTGAGTCTCGATCGCATGTGAGTCACGGATGTGAAATTAAAGTCTTGGAGTGTTCTGCCGAGTGTATCGATCGTTTGACTTTTGAAAGAAGTGGCTTTCAAGGATCGGTGACTCCGTACAACGGGGCAACAAATACCTTTGGCCACTAGCTGACTAACGATCTTGAATCGAGAAATCTAGAATCGAGAGGCAATAAAAGGTTGCTCGAACGTTAAGAAGACACGGAGATGAATGCCAGGCATTCCTCCTGCCCATGGGAACATCGAGTTCGAGGTTGAAGCGATCGATGTCCTTTGCTGCAGGTGTCGCAAAAAATTAATAGCAAACAAATTTCTGCCTTAACTAGAGAACCGCGGGGTTATCGCATACACCTCGTGCGTCTTCGGTCAATCACCGTATAAATAATTAAACAAAAAGATAGTGATTAAAAAAGAACGTCTATAAGGCAAAGGTCCATTTACGCAGACTCCAATTAAACCGTGACTATACAGACGATCATATGGGCGGTACTGAGATCGTGAGCGAGATGGGACGATGAGCCCCGCAGGGTGGCGGAACCAGAAATAACCGAGCAATGATCGGAGGACACGATCCCATAAAATCTAACTAGGTTTTGCCGCAATACCGACGCCTACCTTGGCGCCCGCAAAGTTACGCGTCTCGCGATCACTCCGAACGACGGAAAAATTAAAATGACCACGAATTTATAATGGGTTAGGGGCTTTGATTATTTTTAGATCGCATCGATCCCACCGAGAGTTGGATGAACGCTAGGATTTATATCGGCTTTCAGGGGGTTATCTTCTCGATGCATGTGTAGAACGCGATCGGACCGGCAAATAAACCTCTTTTCAATCATACGAACGCCCACTGGGAAGCCGCGAAGGTAGAGAGAGAGAGAGAGAGGAGCCGGTCGCAAGAATGCGAAGCTGCCGAGTATGTTTTACCTTGGTAAAACCTTGATCACTATTTATCGATAATTTTCATCGCGAATATAATACTTCTTCTACTGTACATCGTTACAATCAAGAGCAGATATACCGGCGATATCATCCTCGTTCTCTATAAGGAATTTAATAATAAATTCCCGAGTTAATTTATATGTGGAAGCCGTTATCTCATCCGAGTCGATATCCTTCTCACCTTCGCGGTTTTATTGCCAATTTAAATTCGCATATTAGACGTGAAATCGGATCGAGGCTAATTAACGTTTCTCATTATTGTTTCAGACCTTGACGAGATTCTCGAATCGTCATCTTCGTCTGCAAGGATCGAAAATCATCGGTCGATCATAGACAGGTATTTCAATTTCAAATTACGAATCGTTTATCATTTTTATGAAAATTCTATTACACCACGCGCTGTTATACGTACGTAACGGAGGACTTGAAAAAGGATAAGGACTCGGTGGCTGGCTCCCGTGCAGAGTCTCGACGATCGTTTGATTATCATGGAAATTATACAATCCTGTTCAAGGCTACCCGTCTCGAAAGCGGTTTTGACATGCTGCAGGGAAAATCGTTAAACCGATTAAAACCGTCGGTGGAAAAACTTTTTATTTATGCTAATTTTTCGAGAAAATAACCCTCGTAAATATCTATCACCATCCGTGAGCGTGAAATTAGCTAATTTTCTGTCGAGAAAATTACACACCCGCCTCTGGTAGAGGTCAGTAATTTATACACAGGTTGTTTATTTTTTGGATAATTGAACAATTTGAAAAAATAAAAATAATGTACATTTTTATTACACTCTTTTCCCATTCGCTTCATTCAAGTCTAGCCGATCGTCGCTCGGATTGCCTGCATTCAACTGCAGTTATACTAGCGAGAACAGTTCATCAATCATCATTAGCAGAACCTGTCACTCTTATACCTACGTCAGATATCCAGCTGGTTTAACGGAGCTTCTCCTACGTTGCGTGCACACGAATATAAAGAGAATCAACATTTTTTGGGTCACTTGGCAAATATTGGCTACAAAAAATTCAATATTTTTTTTTCTTTTTCTCGAACTTGCTTCCGAAGACGATGTCCTCAGGACTCCAGACGATTGCCTTCGGGTGACTGGTACACGTGGGTATTAAATATTTGGAGACGTACAGAAATCCCGTTTAGGTTCTCTCTCTCTCTCGTTTTCAATCTCGTATTCCTTTTTACGAGTCAATTTCATGGAACAATTATACAGGGACAGACGCGAGAGAAACAGTAATTTTCTTTTTGATCCTTTGCGTTGAATTTATAAGGCAATAATGTGGGCGCGGAAAGCTTCTGCTCGGTTTTAAATATGGGGATAATAAACGGAGGATAAAGATGTTGGGGGGGTAAAGAGGGGGGTACGAGACAGGGATCTCGGCTTGTGAAATGTAGTAAAAACTATTAGAGAAATTCTATTGGGACGTTTCCAGCACCGCTGGTAGTATCGTCGGTTCGGTATGGTTCCATTAAACGAGAAATATACCGTCGAGATACATACTTTTGCGCATACTACTACTCGATTAAGGGATATCTTCGTGCCAGGTTAGCCGCACCCACGGAATCACCTGCTTCAATCGTAACGAAACTCGTTTCGTCCCGTATTATATACATACTTATTTTACATTTCTGCAAAAGTCCGAGGGATAAAAAAGAACCGAGTGATATCAGAACCCCTGTCAAAATTCTCTACATTGAAACGATATAATTTCATAAGAATTTATTGAACCGGAAATAGTCATGTATATTTGATCTTGATACTCGAAACCCCCGGCTGGTTTTAACGAGAATAAATAAAGTTGAAAGTGTAGGACGTGATTTAAGACTAACCGAAGGTTTAAAATTGTCTTTGAAGGATGTCCCGCCGTGAGACATCGAATGCTAATAACAATCTCGCAGATCTTTCGATTCAATTACTTACATACTTGAATTAAACTGCACTAGGGTATATATCTGATTCTCGAAGCGTACTAATTTACCTCAGCGGTCGCTCTTTGCCTGCAGTACGCCGGATGTCACGTCGGAATTTAAAACAAGAGACAGTGACGATCGCGTAATTAATTCCCGTCAATTCTTCGATTCAAAATTTCGTATTTTCTCTGTCAAATTGAATAAAGAATTGATGAAACCATGTGCGCACGAGATTCGATCGATCCTCGAAACACGTTGGAAGAGGAATTTGATCGGAGTAGGCAGGCTGTGCACGTATGCCACCTCATTTCAGTTAATAACAATAATCGGATTCTATGTAACATAGAACGTGTGGATCAGCCTAATTCTTTTTTTACGTTCAATCCCGACTCTCGAGTTTATTAGCAATGCGGTTGAGTTAATCTTCTCGGTACCAGCTGGCGTGAAACATACGTGACCGAATAAAATGAGATGAAAGAAAAACACACCGTTATAAATATCTTGAAATTTCTTATACAAACAGGAATGAAATTAACAAATCCTGTTGATTGAAATGAAATTGATAAAAAAAAAATCTTCACATCGCGTGTAAAAGAAAAATTGGTGATCATCACCCTGAGGTATTTCTGATAAATGATAAGATTGACGGGAGAGTCTGAGCAGCAAGTAATCCAACGGTTATATTCTGTGTCGTTAATTCAAAATCGAGATACGATAATTCAATATACAGAATTAAACGCAGAAACTGTGGCATCTTCACCTATAAATTGCCAAGACGAATACCCTTATTACCGGTTATTCTCGAACCAGTTAATTCAGAACGAGTATCATTTTAACGTTCGCAATTTTCTTACAACTCTTCTTACCCAGCAGTGGTAGACGTCGCAGATCGATATTTCCCCCTTATCGGATTCCATTTTTCCGCTTCTTCATACATATTATAAGTTATAACCACTTACATTGAGTCCTTTGCAGAATAAATCAACGCCTGCTGAAATCGAAACGGGTTCATTTCATTTATCTGAAAACTAGTATTCGACTCGCTCAGTTATTTATTTTTAACGTCGTTAAATCGTATTGATGAGGTCATTTGGAATCTGTATCACCGATATAGTAGAGGCAAACGAGATTCAAGATTATAGCAGCTCTGCATGAATCGATGCGAAATCGGGATACTTTGCGGTTCTCGTTAAATTGTAAAGAATTGAGAACCTCCGAGGGTATCCTTGGAATTACTCTAATACGTTAGACCGGGGATACCGCAGCTGTATAAGAAACTGCTCATTAGGCGAAAACTACTCGATACACCTGCGTCCCATGAAGTATAGTTTGCACCTAACTTATATGTATATCGATACGCATTTATACGTGGAGCCACGAGAGGATCTATAATAATATATCTCTTGTGTTGCATTATTTAAACGGAAGATCGTTAAGAGACGGTTAATTAAAATGAGATCCACTGGCAAACTACGTGGTTATTAACAAAGGTAAAAAAAAAAAGGAAAAAAAAGATGGACAACGTCAGGCCAATGATTATCGAAGGCAGACTATGTTCAAACAAACGATTCCCCAGGTAGCGATTACGAATACAAATAGCCAAAGGCTGAGGTAAAGTGGATATTCTTAAATATATATCCTCACGTGTGGTAAACGTTCGTTGCACACATACGATCCGTCTTAATATCAGACAAAACTAGTTCAGTTCACCGCTGCATACATTTAGATTTCATTATGTTTAGCCTGAAGGCTCTTTGTATATCAGCTTCGACATCTAATAATATCCCGCTCGAAACTATTTCTTAATATAATAAATTAATTTTCAGGTTTTACATACGAGCTTAATGTTTCGTAATTTTTCTACTCTTCGTGTAAATCAACCTTCGATTTTTTTTTTTTTTTTTT
>JAFFZH010013166.1:0-14181 GCA_018420115.1 Euura saliciscinereae
AGCGAACGTGACGACCGCCTGACAGGGTTTCCGCCCCGCGGTCCAAGTTGCCAGTGCTTGCAGCACCCATTTCTGCAAGGTCGACTTGTCGATCTCCCCGCCGTTGGCTGGGCCTGTGAGAAGACGGGTGCGGAGCGTTGAACAAGACGATTGGTTCGTTGATTCGAATGAAAAACAAAACACGCGCGTCTAGGTTAGAACGTTTGTTATGAAACGTGTCAGAGACTCGGTTACTAAATGCATCAATATTACAAATTCTCGATCATCTTACGTCCGCCGGTAATATTCTTCGCGATGTGTGACAATAGAATATCGAAATAAGTCGTCGAAGCGATGGCGTAGTCGGGGAGTATCAAAAGCTGCAGGACTTCCTTGAGCTTTTCATTCTCGTTTGTCGGTATTGTGGAAGACATTATCACGTCCTAACCAAAAAATCCCAACCTCTGCACGAGCATTTATACTTATTTCGTTCGCTTATCACTACTTAATGACGTAATGCAATCGTTTGATGCAACAAATACAACGTCAAACTACCACGTGACGAGCTAGTTCTCGTCACGTGACCAACTCGCCGGTATTTATCGTCAGTTACCACTTCTGCTACACTACAAGCAGGCGCTAGTTGCGAACAGCCTTATTTTATGCAACCCGCCAGACTCGCGCCTGACTGGCGGCAACCGCAGCGACGAATCTCGGCTAATCTACATTCAGGGCACCTCTCGGAGACTAATTCGCTCCAGTATTCGAATCCTCATTACTTTTCTGTTTCTGTTTCTATTTCCAAGGTTTTGATGTAGGAAATGCAGATACGAATCTGTTCAGTTGTTCAGTATACGTAGTAGGCAACACGGAGATTGTTCGTACGTGTGCGTAGGTTATGGCTTATAAGGATCGCCGGAGCCTTGAAATTCCTGCGTAGCTGTATCTACATATCTACATACATTACGTGGGCCGCTATTCATACAACAGTTACTAATTAGAAGAATGAATAAAAACTCGATCCACTACTCGCTTACTCGAGTATTCGAGGCAACGAGTACTCCATACAATCTATACATCGTCCAATAAAGAACGTGTATTTTCTACTCGCATATACATACTTTGTGACGAATTTTAATCGTATGCTAATATACCGCGCGCCATTCAAGCCTGCGAGAGAAGAGGGCACGAAACTATGCCATTCGGTTTCTTTGTATCTCACATACTGATATATCAAGTTTCACCGCGGTCGATACAACCGCACGTTCCTCCTTGAGGTAGGACGCGCGCCAAACCCTTCAAGGACCTCGGTTCATCTTTCCGTCACAGATGGCGCTGGCCCCGCCGTCTCTCTCGCGAGAACGATACAGCGACCTGTGCATATGAACGATGACACACGCATCGAAACATCAGAACGTACTTTTATAGCACGAAATTAGCATTCTTATAAATGTTAATGATCCGATATCCGGACCCAAGATTAGTGACGCGTGATTCTTGAATAAACCGAGGGGTGAACCACTCCGAAAAATGGCGTACACCAGACTTCAAGACTTCAAAGACTTCACGGGACTTCAGGGACTTCATGGGCTTCAAGGGACTTCATGGGACTTCATTAGGGATGGGCGATGTAACATCGATTATTGCAGGGTCGATGTTTTTTTTGTCCAGAATAATCGATTTTTTTAATGATTTTTGAAAATCCAATTAATCGGTACATCGATATTTTTTTTTTTTAGCGAAATCGATGTTTTTGTTGGAATTGGTGAAACAATAACCTAAATTGTCGGGCAGGTCATTATTGCCCTTCGTTTATATCAGAATTTCATGATCGTTTCGATCGGCCTTGGAAATTAAAATAAGTCAAGTACAGAAAAAAGGAGAGTTACGAATTGTCTGAAGAAATTAAAAAATTTGGAAAAATATGTTAGATTTCTCTTGTTTTTTTTTCTTTTTTTCATTAACATCGATTTTGTTGACATCGATGTTTTTTTCATCGATTAATCGATTATAAAGAATCGGTTCAAAAAACAATCGATTACTTCATCAGATTTCAAGAGACTTCAACGGACTTCACGGGACTTGATGGGACTTCAGGGACTTCATGGGACTTCACGGGACTTCAGGGACTTCATGGGACTGCACGGGACTTCAGGGACTTCAGGGACTTCATGGAACTTCAAGAGACTTCAAGAGACTTCAAGGACTTCACGGGACTTCAGGGACTTCATGGGACTTCAGGAACTTCAGGGACTTCATGGGACTTCACGGGACTTCAGGGACTTCATGGGACTTCAGGAACTTCACGGGACTTCATGGGACTTCACGGGACTTCAGGGACTTCGTGGGACTTCAGGGACTTCAAGAGACTTCAAGAGACTTCAAGGGACTTTATGGGACTTCAAGGACTTCACGGGACTTCATGGGACTTCACGGGACTTCAGGGACTTCATGGGACTTCACGGGACTTCAAGAGACTTCAAGAGACTTCAAGGGACTTCATGGGACTTCAAGGACTTCACGGGACTTCTGGGACTTCACACACTGTTGTACACCGGACTTCAAGACTGGTTCACCGATGTAAACAGAATTTGAAGAAAAAAGCAAAAAATGTAACATATATTTTTTCCAAATTCAGTCATTTCTTCGGATAGAACGTTTAACCCTCCATTTTTTCTGGCACAAACGAAGGGCAATAGTACATCGATTTCGCAAAAAAAGAAATCAGATTCTGCAATAATCGATGTTACATCGCTACCCAACATTCCTCCTAAATTGAATACGATAAACTTTAGCTGCGGTAACAGACGCTAATGCTCCCTGCGTTTCATGGCAAGGCAGCAATCGCGCGTGGGCTCGTATACGGTGCCATGCCATGTCAGGACACGGTCATATCGGGCCCACACGCGGCTACGTCACGGTGTCAGACCCACGGGCAGGCGGCATCGATCCGAAAACGAGAAAGAGGGATCTTTTTATCCATCCAATACAATTAAATTGGCAAACATTGAGGATATACTCCGATAAAAATCCTCCGTCCACTCCGAACAGCATAGCTTGAGGCACTCGCCGCGCGGCCCGCTCCTTCGCGGTGAGCATTCAGTGACCGTTTACCACTCGGCAGTATCGCGCCTGCGCCTAGCAAGATGGCCGGTAGCCTGGGTGCTGGTTAGAATGTCTCTGGACGTCGGAGGACCAGGTGGTACATAGAACGCAAAGTGTGGTGGTGCCTCGCGGGCTTACGTTGGGCTTATTTATTTTCTTTACAGCCAATGGATGATAACAAGCGAGTCGATCCCTGAGTGCGCGAAATCGAGTAAGAGAATAACGAAGTAGCGGAAATGACGCGAGTCTGTCGATGAATCCGAGGATAAGATAAGTAGATCCAGTGCCGATATCGCCAGTGTGTAACAACGAAAGTTAGAGTGAGTCGCAAGTGAAACCCGACGATTTCTCTCGATTCCTTACCGCTCCGATCCGTGCAGGTGGAGAGTCGAAGCGTACGACGTATGGTTCGTACCTGAACTGCTCGTGGTGCGCGTTCGTGATCGTTAGAATCGAGATTTCTCAAGGTGAACGCGTTTATTCTTGGCGCTCTTCGCGATCCACTGACTCCGATGCGTGCTGTCCCAACTTAGGCCTACAGTCCAGGTGCGCAGGTTCAGCGCGCGGTGATTTCAACGCCCGACGTAGCTGGGATCGATCGTTCAGTATCGTACCAAAAACCGCGATGTATCGTCCGAATTTTTACGAAAGCACGTGTTTGAGGTGCGCCCAGACCGTCTACCAGGTCGACAGGGTCGGTCCACTGAAGGACTTCACCTTCTTCCACTCGGGTTGTTTCAAGTGCGCGGTATGCGGCACCAAACTTACGTTGAAGACGTACTACAACAACCAGCACACCATCAACGACAAGGAGGTCTACTGCAGCAGTCACGTCCCGAAACCCGGTCCCGGTACTCTCGACGGATCCAGCGTCGGCATCAGAAGTGCACTGAATGTACCACGCAGCGGATATGTCAACGAACAAATACGCGCCGGAGGACCATCACCCCGGGGACTTTATTCTCCAGGGTAAAACCGTATTTCTTTACCTCTTCGGCGACTGCAGCGTTCTCCTCTTCTGCAGGATGGATTTTCCGGAAGAAGCGGGCTTGGGGCGACTATGAGCCAGTCTTTTAGCTTCCCGTTATCCCAGCTATTTTGAATTTCCCAAATCTGACCTCAGATTCTTGATCAGCGGCTCAAAAAACCTTCGGGTATCAATTTTCGTAAGATTTCGAATGTTTTCACTGGTTTTCCCGCAACAAATTGGATCCGCCATTTTGAATTTCGCAAATCTGACCTCAGATTCTTGATTAGTGGTGGAAAAAATTTTTGAGTATCAATTTTCGTAAAATTTCGAATGCTTTCACTGTTTTTTCCCCAGAAAATTGGATCCGCCATTTTGAATTTCGCAAATCCGACCTCAGATTCTTGATCAGCGGCTCAAAAAACCTTCGGGTACCAATTTTCGTAAGATTTCGAATGCTTTCAGTGTTTTTTCCCCAGAAAATTGGATCCGCCATTTTGAATTTCGTAAATCTGACTTCAGATTCGTGATTAGCGACCCAAAAAACGGTGTGGTAGCAAGTTTCATTCAAATCCGTTGATCAGTTTTCAAGATATCGTAATTTTTATCATATTTTTTAGAATTTTGTTATTCAAATAATTCGAAAAGTACTCAGAATTCTAAAACTCATAACCGTCAGAGGTGATTCGCTGGACCCTGAAAACGTGCGTTCATAAAATTAATGTAAATGGGGCTGCAGATCAAATGTGAAATTGGATTTGGGAAGAAAAAAGGAGAGAAAAAAGTGTAATCAATCAATAATTGTTTTATAAATAAACCTTGTTCTAATATGGACTGTTTTGAGTTTGACGTCTGCGTGTGTGTTTTTTCAAATTCGGCTCAATCAACGCGGTTTTCCCAAACATACAACTGATTAGATTTTGGCTTTGATCGGTTCAGTACTCTTCGAATTATTTGAACAACAAAATAAATAACAGGAAGTCGAAAGGCTGGCTCATGTTTGTTACCTCATAACTCCGTCATTTATCAACCGATTTGGAAAATTCTTTTTTTATTCAAAAGGGGATACTTTCAGATTGGTCCCATATAAATTTCATCGAAATCGGTTGAGTAGTTTGGTTTCGAATTCGATTTTTTTGTCACTCGTGACGCTTGTCATAAATCCAGTCGGTATAGCCGGTCTCGTCCATGTTTATATACAATGTCTGACTTGAACAATTGTTCTGCCATTTTGATTATGACGATCAAAAACCCCGAGATCAATGGATAGAGTAAACGAAATTGTCGTTTTTCTTCAATGAAAAATCAGGTACGACCACATGGACTCACCCAGCAATCACCACCACGGGCGTAATTTGAACGGACACGGTTCTCCACCGCCAATGAACTCCTCGTCTCATCGCGGTGATTCGAATTATCAAAATAATTCTGGTATCGGTGGCAACTCGCCCTACAACCACAACAACAATTACGGTGGTGATGGGTACCAGTACGGGAGATTCGACGCCAGTGCACTTCACATCGCTCACGCCCTCAAACAGACCGAACTCCAAAAGGGGTACAGCAAGGCCAGGGAGAAACCCATCGATTACTACCTCGTGAGTAAAGCTCGACACTATTTTTTTTTTTTTTTTACTCTACTGTGTTAAACGGTACGATTCTCATAAGCCGCATGGAACCCATGGTGCAGCGCTAAACTACAAACCGAGGTGAAAGTTGTTCTCGTCTCGGTCAGTTTTGTCCAACCAGGCGTTAATTTAGATCTATATAGAGATCGATATCGACACACAGTCGTAGGCACCGGAAAAAGGGTTGCGGATTATGTGGATGAGAAATTGATCAAGCATCATGCGGTATTTCCGGAATGTATAATAGAAACGTAAGAAAGAGAGAACAAAAAACACACGAGAACTTTGCAGAGGTTGAAAAAAAAAGAAAGAATGTGAGAAAGAATAAAAAGAAGCGAAGAAGATGATAAAAAGAAGAAAATGTATGCTTGCGATGGCCTAAAAACGCGCAAGTGGCTGCGTCACTCGGACAGTCGGCACACAGCCTCTCTGCCTCGCCTCGCCTTCTGTATATCCATACAATGACGTAACAATCCGGTTTAGGACACCTTACCTTGCCTACCTGTGGATCTCTTGGGTGTGAAAATTTATGCAGAATTCCACCTTTTCCGGATTTACAGAATTAATACATAGTGGAGATAATCGTTAGGTTAGGTTAGAATGTTTCATGACCCAGGAGAAATTTAACACGAGAAGATAAAGAGATAAAAGAATACCGAATTCGCTAAGTATGGTAGGACCCCGCGTATATAAAGAGGGAAATGGTATGGGAAGGGAATGGTATTCCGCAAGGTGGATAACTTTTGAGGTTATTTATACATGGCGCAGATCGCGAATCTCATTGCGCATGCTCGTGGGATGAACCACGGTGCCACCTCAATATTTATATAAGTGAAGCAGCAACTCGGTCCCGACAACTTGATAGACGTTCAAAATCAACCCCGAAATTATAATGTGACGAGAGATGACGAATTGAATTACATGTCTCCGAAGTAAATAACGAGTCGCGTGGATCGAACATTTCTTTTCCATTTGGATTGTCTGCAGTTTTGCCAATTTCAAGTATTCGAATAGGGGGATGTTTACCGCGAAACTAATCCGCTAGGTGGCAGCATCAGCATGATTCTTCCAGTTTGAGGACCACGTGACAAAATCATGAAGATCACGATTGTCCGATTCATCGATTTTTCGTTCCAATATTTTATTTTATCACAATTCCTATATAAATGACAATATCATCGATAATTCCGCAGTCTCGGGGTAATAATTCGATGCAATAGAACGCGATCCGCTTGCGAATGACCCTATCGAGAACACATTGATCTCCACTGACAATAAATTTCGCCAGAATCGGTTGCACTGCTGCCAGGTGGCAAAAGATTCAACTATTTCTACAGGACCTCGTCTCGCATGTGTATGTCAAAACAACGCGATCGCCTCGCGATTTTGATGCAAAGAATAATCCGTTTTGTGACTCTAATCCACCTCGGAGTGATACCAGATGATTCCTAACAGTTGCATCCGCTGCGCTCTGGTCATAACAATGTCTGTGTTTTTGTTCCGATTGTCGGACATGGTTGAATTCTCTTTCCCGTGTCTGTGTATCATTCATGTGTCGGTGACAACTGATTCTGCAGCCTCGTTCTAATAAATCAATTATTAATTCTAATTCCATTCATGGATTTTCTGAAGAGCAGAGCGCAACACCTATCCATCGTAGGAATAATTTAGACGCTCCCTGAAAATGATAAGTGCTCTCGCGGAGCCGTGAGGTTACATTGAAATATTCGCTGTCAATAGCCGGTAAAACAGGAGTTCTACAAATGATTCTGAACAGATAGGTGCGAAAATATTTTGAATCTACTACAAAATGGAGGAAAGCCATGGTTTCTACAAAGTCATGACAGTGATTTCGTAGAAACCATGCCATTCCTTCATTTTTGAGTAAATCGAAAATATTTTCGGACGTATCTGTGCGGAATCACGTTTAGAATTCCACCAAGAAGCTGTATTCTGCGATTTACCTCGGTGGACTTTGATATTCGGAGATGTCTGAATGTACAGCAAAAATATTCATCGTTCTCAGCCATCACCTACTTATTGTTAGCAATATCGAAATCATTCGGATACTGCCAGCTAGATGCCAAGCTTCACGGAAATACATCCACATTCTGAATGCTTCTTTGATAAACTGAACGGTCAGATCCGTTAGAGTTCGTCATCGATACTCGTAACGAAAAGTATATAATATCTTCTATACATGTGTTTGAGGCACAAGATATAGTTTCAATCGAGTGGAAACTGTACGACTGACACAATGAAAGACGTCTTTTTGTTTGTACTATAAATTTTCTCACTTTAGTACAGAGTCAACAAATTTTCAAGCCAATGTGTGTTATATTTGACCACAACTGCACAAAACCCTTCAATTACGAGGGGTTGGGGACCTCTTCGGTTAGTCGAACGGGTTTGACTCTATTCAGAGAGTTGATCAGCCTTTTTTTTGGTCGACTTGTTACGTGTGTTCAATTGTCCTTGTGATTTGTTTATCGCTGGTTAAACTTCCTGCAATTCTGCAATTCTCCTAACTCATAGTTTGCTGTTTGCGTAATCCATCATTCCCATGGGTACGTAGAGTTAAAAAGAGCAGAATATGTCCGACATTTTTCTTTTCTTTTCTTCTCTTCGAAACGTTGCACTTTGTAATAACAGGATGATAATGATGATACAGTGATCAATGAATTATAAAGGAATGAAATTATTACGTATAATCATAATCCGAAGCCAGTCCAGCGGCTAGTATATACCGAACGAAAGGAGGGTACATACATGCTTGGTAAGCAACGTTATAGAAAGAGGGTAACGCGGTTCGCTGCACTTCCGGTTTTTAAAATACCCGGAAGACATACATACCTATACTGTATATAGTCGTATGTACGCGAATGTAGCTATGTATACTACGTATATCTGCAACATATGATGACTTCGAATAAAATTAATTGCCAACTGTAAGAATAGGCTATAGTTATGAAAAGAAACAAAAAAAATGAGAATTACCTTGACGACTATAGCGAACAATTGTTATAGTGATGTTCTGGATCATAGGTTTCGAAGTGAGCCTCAGGCGAACTTCTTATTATGTGTAAGCAAAAAAAACCACTTTTCGTGACATTGTTTGAAAATTGAAGGTTTTTTTTACCAGATCGTTCTATCACGAGTTGTTTTTTCTAGTTGAACACAACGTTTCCTCAAATTTTGGTCGAAATCGAAGAGGTCGAGGTCGGATTTTCTGACGTGAAATTACCCAATTCAATTTTTCTAGAAGATTTCTATTTTTTATTGATGACAAAATTCTTCGATTCAAGTCTACTCTGTCCCTCACATAAATCTGTATTCGTACAGCAGCTTTCTGATAGAAGTTGTGGGTAGCGCGTAGTTTCGTCGGACGCAATGAAAGTTTGTCCTAAATCCAGAAACCCAGAAAATATGGCGACACGACGCATGCAGTACGTCGTGTGTGGTTGTAGCCAAATCCGAATACATACGTGGACGGTCAGTTTTACTAGCGAATTCGTACGGTCACTGCATTCGCAATGACCGAAGAATCTGATAACTGATACACCTCCTACACACTGTGCGGAATACAAACCGCGATTGATCTGCTTTTCTGACTTCTGACTTATATTTCATACGACGCAAGGTTTCTCCCATGATGACTTCATCGGATGCCTGCATTGCAGTTCTCTTCGAAAAAACGTAGAAACGCTTTTCGAAATTCCAAGTATAGAGACTGTCATTGTCATTGAATGGATTATAATCTCCATCCTGACATCAATTATCGTCACTCTGATGTCACATGCTGTGGTCCACGATGGCGTTGATTTGAGCTGTGGAGTGACTTCGAGTTTGCAAAGTTTCATCCCACATTCGGTGATCAGTGACTCGAAGGACCTTTGAATTCGATATACCAAGAGAAATTCTATGCGCTGTCCACGTGGGCGAAAATTAACGTACTTGACAAGTTTTAGGAACCAAGAATCTGTTTTATATAATTTCATGAATATTTATTCATTGACACGACTGACTGCACTGACAATGAGACGTTGTATAATCACCAATCACAATATCATTATAGCCGGTTGATTTGTAAGCTGATATTGTGAGAAAATGTGATGTAGCAAAAATGACCATATTGGTACTTACAAGGTGAATGTGGAGATTTTTTGCAACATCACTGCATGATTCTTCCAGCGCGATGTTTGATATAGAATATAGTTTGATAAGAAATAAAATCTCTGGCTTCTTTCTGCGACTGTGACCATAAGCATATTCAAGGCTTGCGCGAGAAACCTTGACCGTGAGTCTCATTATACTAGCACTATAAAGGATTCCATGTAAGGGGCTGTTCATAAATTACGTAAGCACTTTTGGAGCCATTTTTGACCCCCCGCCGTAAGCATCAGTAAGATTTGACACCCTCCCCAAACTTACGTAAGATTTTGAAATTCAGATCAGAAAATCGGGTGAAATGCGTCCCATACAGCCCATACAGCAAAGCAATGTTGCAGCAATATTGCTAATGTTAATCGGCCATATGCAACATTGCTTTGCTGTATGGGGTGGTCCTCAAAAGGCCTAGTTGTTATTGAAAAAGATCACAAAAATCGTGTCAAAGAGGTCATTCAAAGGTCGATAGTCATACGCTCTTAATCAGAACTTTTCCACCTGCTACATGCACGTAAACTTATATCGAGTCGAGTGCGGGTACATTATTTCCGTTTGCGGTACTTCAGCCCGCGTTTTATGTTCTGTAAATAGTAGGAAGAACTGACGAAGAGGGGGGCTAGATAGGTAGATACGTACACAGCTATCATGATAATGGTTAATTAAGAAACCCGCGTGACTTCGTTAGCGCACGCGGTTTCATTCAACTATATATTATGTACCTGAATAAACTTTGCTCGTTTTGCACTGTGTGCGTATAGATAGATAGTACATAGGAAGATTGAACGCATCCAGGTAGCCGAAGCTGAAGCTTCTCCCACGTTATACCCATTGTCTAAATAACAAACTAATTAGAGTAATTACAGTTTTTCTTTATAACAGTATATGTACCAACATCGTTCGACCTATAGCTTCCATACCGTTTCTGTTTGGAATTCTTCTTTTCTGACGTTCTCGAAGCTCAAAACGATTGATTATTATTTTACAGACCTAAAAATTGATACACATACAATTTTCCGAATTTGAATGATGAAGAACAATCTCGAGGCTACAGAGAGATGGCTATTTGTTCTTGTTCTTAATGCTCTTGTGTTCTGAAAAACATGTCGTACAGCCCAAGGCGGGGAAACTAGATCTGAAACTCGATGGAATTTCGGTAAGCAGCCCTAAGTCAGATATAAAATATCTGCCACCATTGGTTGTTCAGGATGCGGTGAAATGGGGGCAAACTCCAAATTCGATCAAAAAAATATTCAAAATTGTAAGAATTGTTCTACTTTACAGGTAGAGAGATATAAAAAATCGACTCAACCACAAGCGTCACGAGTGACAAAAAAACCGACTTTAAAACCAAACTACTCAACCGATTTCGATGAAATTTATATTGGACCAATCTGAAAGTATACCCTTTTGAATAAAAAAAGAATTTTCCAAATCGGTTCATAAATGACGGAGTTGTGAGGTGACAAACATAAAGAAAAAAATACAACCGAATTGACAACCTCATCCTTTTTTGAAGTCGGTTAAAAAGTGATTCTCGTCGACAATATTAGATACTTCGAGATAAGATAGAAATAAATGAATAATAATAATGCTCAAAGGTTATCAATAAATTGTTTAAACAAAATATTGTTTAACAAATTTTGTGGGAACGTTATTTTTTTTCATATCAAATGGATGCCCTAATTTTTCTGAATAGACATGAATTTTTTATAGAATTTTGTCCCTATTTGGAAATTCTCGATCCAAATTTTGAAAAATGGAAAAAAAAATCTGAATTTTGGATATGTTTTTGTGAAAACGATGTAGATTACAATTCCAAAGTTTCCGGATCGTGGAACAAATAGTTTCGCAAATACAGCCTTTACAAATTTTCGAAAACGTAAATTTCAAAATAGTGACAAAATTCTTAAAAAATTCATTCGTCTTCAGAAAAATTAGGGCATTTATTTGAGATGAAAAAAAAATAACGTTACCAGAGAATTTGTTTAACAATGTTTTGTTTAAACAATTTATCGATAACTTTCGGTCATTATTATTATTAAAAATGAATACTCTAATCATCTTTATCACGGTTGATTTTTTTCCGATTTTTATCTTATCATAAAGTACTCAATTTGCCGACGAGAATCATTTTTGCTTGAGATTGTCTGAATTTAGAGTAACGGAGGATAAGGATACGTGAGCATGACCATGCGACAGACCGTGGAAACAAAACGCGTCTGGGAGGATCTAATAATGATGTTATTATCATTGTTATATTATATTACTTTATTACGGTTATATGAAGGTATATTATATCTGGGTATGCACTCTTGACTGCACAGAGGATATAAGTTCATATATTTCCGTATAAAAATGTGAACATTGAAAAAATTTTGCTCTCGTTGATAAAACTGTAAATTTTTTGTTTTTAAGTACCTACTAAAAAGTTTCTACTCAAAAATTCATAACTTTTTCAATTTTCAATATTTTTTCGCAAAAATTTAGAACGATACTCTTGAGTTACGGTACTTTCGCGATAAAAATTGTTTGGTACGGTGTCTTTCAAAACTTGATGATTGATCGGTAAAGTACGTCATAGGACACTGTGACTTTCGTTCGTGCAAAAAAAAAAAAGAGAAAAAAAAAGAAGAAGCAATACCAAAATTTAGCGAATTGAGAAATTTGCATGCTGATTGTGAGTATTCGCTCCGAAGACGTTACGTATAAATTCCTCTGCTTGGAGACTGGATTTGATACAGTCCATTGGCTCAATGAGCTTGCGCGAATCTTTCAGTGAATGGCATTCAGAACTGAGTAGTAGAGATCTTCGCAATGATTGTGGGGCACTGATTGTTGCTACTATAAGACACTGTTTTTGATTGGTAATAGCTCTGCCCCTTCCCCTGTGTGATAATTACAGACTTTTATCAGCAAATTGTACACGTCGATGTACATACATGCCTCCTTAGATTGGAACGATATCGAGAGAATGACGTATTTTGTTTTATCTGGATTTGGTGGAATGGCCCATATGCACAATGATCCAATTACGATGCTTCGCGAGGCTCATTACGCGATATTTTCATCTATAATATATACGTAGTATGTAAATAATTAATCTCTAACCAACTATCTATTCAATATATCGTAATGATAATGGTGATGGTAAATAGTTGATGTACGAACTGGGTCAACTTTCGTTGCGGTCAACAAGCGCGAGGTTGCATGCACAGCGATGCAGCGATGCAGAGGTGGAGGAGATATGAAAACTGCAAGAATCGCAGTTTATTTTATTTCGCGGGAAAAATCCTCGATCATATCACATGAATATTCGTATTGAACTTGACACTTGAGCCGGTGACATTGAATCGTACCTACTCTCGTTACGGTAATGATAGAAACGAAGATCATTATTATACCGACAATTAATTCCGCTATATTAATTATACGCATACCTGCATATGACATACGTGCGTCCTCGAATCCCACATACGTACGTATGTGGCACAATGACGTGTCGTGTTATCATGTATTGAATTCGCGTCGCGTAAAACAAAACCTGTAACTACAAGAGATGGATGCTTTATTCAAATTCCTTTTTTTGAATCCAAATAAAAAAAAAAAAAAATTCTTACAATCTTCACATTCCACGATAACAGAAACTGATTTTGAGGCAGTATCTCAGAAGATACTGTAGCATGGCTTAAAGATTTTTTTACGTTCTTTTCATCAGGACCCGTTGATATACGTGGTTGATTACATTACACACGTATTTGATACACGCGTGTATATCTTGTGCCGTGCAGGTAGAGCGTGTGTATATAATGTTATATACTCGGGGCTGCATTCCAGCACACTTTCTACTCGAAGCTGCACCAATACTATCAGCGATACTCACATCTTTATACACCATTGACTCTGCCCGTGCCACGCCATGATGCCATGCTGGATTTGAGGACCTCTTCATATACCTTTGATTTGATCGACATAAAATACGTGATAGGAAGAAATTAACTGTACAGAGATTATGCCAAAATTCTCACTAGATTTTAGTAACGTGAAATCCCCACTAAATTTTGGCTATAAGCAAAATTCTCACTAGATTTTGGCTATAAGTGAAGTCCTCACTAGATTTTGGCTGTAAGCGAAGTCCTCACTAGATTTTGGCTATAAACAAAATTCTCACTAGATTTTGGCTGTAAGCGAAGTCCTCACTAGATTTTGACTATAAGCAAAATTCTCACTAGATTTTGATCAAACGAAATCCCCACTAGATGTTGGCTACAAGCAAAATTCTCCCTAGATTTTGGCAATAAGCAAAATACTCCCTAGATTTTGATCAAGCGAAATCCT